>OMLM01013076.1:65804-80653 GCA_900302695.1 Helostoma temminkii | reverse complement strand
AGACAATGCTGTTTAATTTGCAGTGGAGTGACACTGATTGCAAAGTTTTCCAGATGACGCTTATGCATGGTGACATCATTTCCATGCGCCAGTGCCTGGGATGAATGCCAGTTTGCGTGATTTAATTTCTCTATAAATGACAAGGCTCCTTTTATGGCCTGCACTGAGCGATGAATGAACTAAATGTGCACTGGGGAGGAGAAGGAGTGAGTCCATAACGAGAGAAAGGATTATAAAATTGAAGAGAAAACTACATAGAAGCACAGAGTTCGACGCAGACGTAACACAGATGTGCTGTAGATGTTGAAAACCACAGAGAGGAAAGTGGAAGAGGGATAAAGTCATAAAAAAAATATTTAATTTTTGGCTGTGGTATTGATAGAGTAGCAGAGCAAACTTCTGAAGCTCAGTCGAGACACACAGGAGCTAGAGACTGGAAGCGGGGACAAGTAATTAAAAACAACTTACAGTAAACGAGCTGCGGGGAATGTGATCCTCGTCACGGCACAGCGGTGGCGGCGCACACAGCTGCGCAGGCTGTGGCCGAGGGGGGCTCCCTACAATTAGAGACCACGGCAGAGGCAGGTTCAAAGCCTGCCCCATGCCAGCATCTGTCCTGAGGGCGGCAGAGTTAGAGGAATGAGGACAAATAGAGGGTGGCAGCCACAGACACACAAACAGCATAGGCATGCTGTGCATCCACAGAGAACTCGTATTCATACCAACACACCAACAACTGTGTGATCTTGAGAGAGTAAGGCCAGAACGCATACCCCAGTGTGACTCTGCTATCTCTCTGTGTGAGCGGCTGAGAAGACTGGGCCCTTGCTGCTGGCAGTGATGATATACAGTAGCAGTTGCTTTAAAAATGAGTCCTGGACATTTTAGTCTTTATACACACACACACACACATTAAACACAACCGAGGACATGCTGCAACTAAAAGTGTAGCAACAGATTTTTATTATGTGTAGAAGAAGTAAACATTAGTCTTTAAAAATTAAAAAACATTTAATTGAGGAACGCCAGGCCAGGAAGTGAAATTAGACTTTGCAGATCTAGTTTTTACAACAGCTTATTGAAAAACAGTTTTCTCCTGATTTTAAAAATGGGCATTGATGCAGCCTCTCTTCCGGATTGGAGGAATGCATAGCCATCGTGGTGCGTCACTTTCTACCGTGCAAAATCAATTGTGGTTAACAAATTGGCCATGACGTTTTGCCCTGCCAGGGAGGGTGGAACCCTTTTCATGGGTCCACCCAGTTTTTAAGAATCTTTTCCACAGTCTGGGAGGCCTCTTTTTAGAGATGTGATGAGTGGAGCACAGACATGGCTAGTGTGAAATTAACACTTAATAATGCTCCACATAGCACTAAAACAGGGAGAACCCATACTAATGTACCACACACTGAGTTGGACCTTGGTGACCTGCGACCGTGAATGGGAGTTTTTATAACATTTGAACTGGAACGAACAATAATTTTATTGATAAATCCATTAATCATTTAGACAATATGTGTTTGAAAATAATGAAAAATATAAAGGGATGACAACAGCGCAGAAAGCAAAGACATTATTACATAGGCCAAGGAAGCATTTTTACTCAGAAAATCATTCAAGCAGTTACTCAGTTATCAAAAAACGAAAAAAAGATCCAATTAAATATAACTTTTATTCTTCTGTGTTTCAGTATTGTTTGAAATTTAGGCACAGTCCTAGTTGTGTTTGCCATTTATTTAAATCAGTCTGTCCAAAAACAAAGGATCTAATCTCACATTTCATCAACACATTTCAGTCTGTCTTCTAAAAGTATAGGAATAAAAGGAGCTACTAAAGGAACTGGTAAAGGATTTGGTCATTAGTGACTCATTAATCTAAACAGGTGGAGTTGGATGAAGTATTCTGCTACAGCCCAGTGGTGTTCAGTCAGTCGTACTATGATGAGTTATTTCCTGTTTATTTTGCTCCAGTGGGAAGAAACCTTCACCTATCTCTCTAGCTCGTATAGAAGCGCTTTGATATAGACTGTTGTTGTCAGATTGCGGTTAATGGAGCAGCAGGTGGACTTGAAATAAGATGATACAACAATATGGCCCATCATTTTGTCACAACACCTGCTCCACCTGACAATCACGGCCTCTGACTGTCACTCAATTTCTTCCTCTCCTTTAAGACTGTTACAGCTGACGTTCCTTTGCCTGACTTCATTTCTTCCTATTGTGCTTCCTACAGAACAGCTCTAAATTGTGTCATTTTCTTTTAAATACAAAAGCAGATTTTCAATTGGGAAGAATGTTTCAGCTCGGTGGGAAAATACCTCTTCGCCTTAAGTCTGGCAAAGCTTTCTCATGTGATTGCTCCTCTGCCCTTCATCTCACTCCTCATCTCTTCATCCCTTCACCTTCCCTTTGCTTTTATCCAGCCCGCGTGGCAAACACCATCTGCTTTTTCCTTAAACAAGTGAAATGTCATAAGATTAGCTGAAGAAAATGTTTTGCCAGCACAATTGCGTAGCATGTCACCTCATTAGGAGCGACAAAATGGAGCAAAATGCTCGGGTGCAAGCTGTGACCTTTGAGGGGAGGAGCTGAGAGGCCAGGAGTTTGTGAGCAAAGAACAGGGAGCTAATTCTACTTCATAATGGAAACCAGGCATCTTGAATAGGCAGAAAAGAGGGGAGCAGCCAGGTCAAGTGTCAGCCATCCTGCCAAGCGGCCCCCAGAGTGTTTGTCTCTGCAGAAACACAACACACACACACACACACACACACACACACACACACGACCTCCTACTGACAATGCAGCCACGCCTCCCCCCACCCGTCCCTGCCTTTTGTGCCGCTTCAACAATGATTAACTGAGTTTGGTGATTCAGTGAGAGTCTACAGCAACACAATGCACTCTCTCTTACAAAGCATAATGGAGTCAACCCAGTCTCTCTTTCTTTCGCTGTGTTTTTTCTTTTTTTTTTAATATAAGCCCCAAACTTTCCATCTCCATGCTAACCGCCTCTTTGGTCACCACCCCTCCCCTCACCACTGTGCTTTCTTTCTGCCTTGTGACCATAAATCCACCTATTTTCCCCAGACCTTGTTAATGCAGCAAGAGCGGGCAGATGCGGGCCATCCTCCTAATGCATTAAAAAAAAAAAAAAAAACAGGATGCAGATGGGAAGAGGCAGCGTAGGTGCCGTGCAATGCATGCGAAAAAGTATCGATTAGATAAAATCGATGTCCAACTTTAAGAGCAACAAGGTCAATTCCGCAAATCTTTTGCCGAATATGCTTTTTAAAAGATTTTTTTAAAGATTCTTAATGTTGTTTGGATCAAAAACAGCAATGCAGAAAAATACACTATTTAGACAGTATTTAGGCAATACCACAAAGGGTATAAAACCTGAGGTATGGGAAGAAATACACATTGCACTTGTAATGAGTGGTGTGCAGCACTAAGAGGAACTTGTAGGACGTGGAGTGAGTAAGCTGAGCTTGGGTGTAAACAGAAACACTGCAATCTCAGAACATCACACCCCTGAGCCTTCTACAGGAGGTGTGAAGGAGCTCACCTCTCCACAGCAGTAAGAGGAGGAAGGAAAGGATAGATTGTGGTTACACCTTTTTTTCTTGATGATGTGAAATGCCTGATTGTACTGACCTGGAGGGAAAGGTGGTATCATTTCAGTTTTGTCCTCCAGGCTCCAAAAAGTGATGTTAGTTATGTTTTATTCAATGTTTAAGACTGGACTTGAATTCCCTTTAGATATATTCAGATTTGTTGGATACATTTGTGGTTATATTTATTATAAACATATTTATTTGGTTTTATGCAAAGAGATTTCAGCAGATTGATAGCAATACCATCCTTATGTTAAGAATGGAGCTGAAGGCAGTTGGCAATTAGCTTAGTTTACAATAAGAGACTGGGATAAGGGGGAATCATCTAGCTTTTCTATAGCTAAAAATAACATGTCCTATTATATGCAGATGAAATAAGAAGTGTTTTTTGGTAGAAGAACTTTGGACAATGACTATCCAGCCGTTAGCCTGTCATGGGCTGTGGGGTACTGGAGTCAATTCCAGCTGTTAGTGGACAAGAGGCTGGGTACACCCTGGACAGGCCACCAGTCTATCACAGGGCTGATGTACAGTATAGACACAGACAACTATTCATAGTCATATTCACACCTATAGGCAACTAATTAACGTAACCGCATGTCGTTAAAGCCTGAGTACACAGTCCTAATCCCTAAAGCCTAGCTTACCTTTATGCTAAGCTAAGAAGTTGATAGCACCAAATTATTTAATATCCTCCTTAAACACATCCATGTACCTCCTTTTTGGTCTCCCCCCATCTGGCAGCTCCATTCTCAGCAATCTTCTCCTAATATACTCTGCATCCCTTCTCTGCACACGGCCAAACCACCTTAGTCTCACCTTTCTCGCTTTGTCTACAAACTGTCCTACTTGCACTGTCCCTCTAACAAGATCATTTATAATCCCGTCCATGCATGTCCATGCAATCCATCACTCCCACTGAAAATGAAAAGCATCTTCAGCTCTGCCTCCTGTCTTTTTGTGCCACTGTCTCCACTCCATACAACATAGCCAGTCGCTTTACCATGTTGTAAACCTTCCCTTTCACTCTCACAGATACTCTTCTATTGCAGATCACTGCTGACACTCTTCTCCACCCACTCCACCCTGCCTGTACTCTCTTCTTCGCTTCTTTATCACACTCACTGTTACTCTCAAACTATTCCCTTAATGGTAAACCAACTTTGGCAGTGGAAAGTAGAAAGCGCTAACCTGAGTTTGAGGGCTTACTAGTTAACAGAGCTTTTTTTAAAAACAAAGATGTAAAATTCAACTTCAGCACATACATAACTGCTATATAACCTTTATGCTAAATTAGGATAATCACCTCACTGGTGATGTTACAGTCACATATATTCTTGACATTTCCTGTGTTTTTAACTCTGGTTGTAAACAGGCTTGTAACAGTGAATAGAAGAATGACATGTTTTATTCACAGTAGAAGAAGATGAAACAGGTATTGCATCAACAAGATCTGTTTTGGTCAGTGTGGCATCACAAATTTCCAGGGTTTTAGCTGAATTTTTTATGAATTCAGCTGAGATGCAAGATACATAAATCTGATGAGAATAATAACAATAAATAAGATTTACAATGTCTATATTGAGAAAATGAATTGTGCAAGTAATTTACATATTAACACAGTGTGCGTTTGTTTGCTTTGCAATATGCCATCAGTAACTAGATTTCTCACTTACAGTATGTTTTTTGTAAGAGGCTAAAGCCATTAATGTATTTGTTATGTTTATAAAGACAGGTGGATTTAAAACTTGGAATTATCTCTCTAGAAAAATCTCGCCAGTAGAGAACTAATCTGGAGGAAGGGGAAAGACAGCAAATACTGAATGTGTCATCTGCAGGACTCCAACAGTGCAGCACATACTGGGCTCAGTATTCATCAAAAGGATGATGTCCAGCAGGACATAAATCTGAGACTCATCTGTCAAATCCTTTTTCTCTTCCAGGACTCAACAACAGCAAGAAAGAAGGAAGCCAGGAAACAACTGCACTCGTGAAGAAAGAGAAAGTCTTTTCAAATCTCTGCTTCACAATGGGAGTCCGATTTCATCTTCCAGTAGTTTCCAGCACACTGCTCCCTGTGGCCCTTTGCATTTTGACCCTTCTGCCTCACAGTCTTCTGGGTAAGCAACCAGAAGAGGACAAAGCAGGCAGCTCAACACTGCTCCAGAGGGTGAAACGAGGCTGGGTGTGGAACCAGTTCTTTGTCCTGGAGGAGTACACTGGACTGGAACCACTTTATATTGGAAAGGTCAGTGCAAATGATGATGCAAACTGTACTGTATATACGTGCACACTCACAGCTGTTTTTTTAAGGTACAAATAGTTAAACAAAAACAATATTCCTTTTCTTAGCAAGGAATACAGTTCCTATAAACAACTGAGTTTATACATATTAAGGTGGGGAAATGCAAAGTGTACAAGTTTCGTAGGTGTTGCAAAGAAATTCAAGCATAACTTTCCAAACTAACTGAAGAGCTGTGGGGGAGCTCAGTAGCCTGGATATCATGTCAGAGCTTACTACACAAATGCACAAAAGGTAAAATCATGAGTGAGCAAAGGCAAAGACCTGAAGAAAAAGCATTTCCTAAAATCTCTGAAAATACTGAGTCCATGCTAAGACACTTTGAACCAAAGCCAGACAGCAGTGATTGAGTTAATTGTCTCAGAGCGAGGCTTCACTGTTAGTGCTGTTCCATCAGAGTGCAGAAGTGAACCAAAGCACAGCCGACATGCTCCAAGAGGAACAGATGAGTGATGCTCACAAAAGTACTTTGATTGTTCAGTTGCTAAAGTGAATAGAACATTTGATCAATAGTTGTAAGACCAGTCATCATCAGCGGAGAGACACAACAGCCCAACTAAAATTGCCATTACATCAATGAAAAAGTGTTGGGGTTTTTTTGGTGAAGCTTTTTATTGCAAAGTTGTCATGTACACAGCTTGAGCTAGAGAGAGCCTTAAATGCACTGTCACTTCAACCGGCCTGGCCAAATAGTCCCCGTAAAATTATAGGCATAATTGGTGCTTTTAGGAAGCCGCTGGTATTTGGATTTTATCAGCTGTAGCCAATTAACATTCATTTTGTAAACTAGCTAGTTGACAAAATGAAACCGTTGGCTCGTATCTAGTAAACATGCAGCACAAGTTGTAGTGGACGCTCTGCAGAGGAAAAAAGCAGTAACTACATGAAACATCTGCATCAGTCTCTGACATACTGTAAGTCAGGTTTGTATATTTAGGGCACACAGCAGTTGATGACTGGCTGCGGATAATGCTAACTAAGGTTCTGCACATCTGATCAGTGTTTTAATCACTTGGATCTGTGGAGAAGTTATTAAGTTGAGCAGCATCTTGTCCTGTTAGTCTGTAAAAGGATAAGCTAAGGTCAAAGTTGGCTCACCAGCTAAAGGAGAAGCAGAGCTGTAGGTTAATTATTTTTTATTATAATTAAATTTAAGCTATTACCAAATTACAAAGCAGAAGATGTTTAAATTCCATGATTGGTTAGAAGCAAATGCTGCCACTGCTGTTCAGTAGCTCATTCTACTATTCAGACACTCTAAATTTAGTGAAACAAAGGTAGTAGGCTTAATTTTCATCTCCCAAAATTAAATTGATATGATCTTTGATTTACTTTAAAACAGGCTGCCAGTTTCTTACGGTTTCATATCAGTGTACTGTTTTGTTTTTTTTTTCAGTATTGCTAACAGTGCCTGTTAAATGAGCAATGAGTGGCCACCTTGAAAATACAGCACTATGGGCCCATTTTATCCAGCTTTTCTGACAACCCTGTCTCAAACACTGTGCTGTATGGCATAATAATAATAATAATATGCAACTTCACGTGTGCTTTTATCATTCAATAACCCATAGAAATGGCATTGAACTGAATAAAGCATGATTCCTGCAGAGCATTCTGCTTGGATGTAAGATCTCACTGAGCGTATGTTACACTTTTCCAAATTCCTAAAACTATGCTGCCCCTGATCTTGAAGCTCTGATTCCAGACATTGATCGACTTTTCCTCACTTTTATTTCCTGTCAAATTAAAAACACGGTCACACTAACTGCTCATCCTGTGAAATTCCCTTTGGGTAGGATATTCCTAATTAGGAATACTGAGGAAAATGGAGGATTCCAAAAAGTCTCATGCTCCAGCGCATAGAACAGTAACAAGTCCTGAGAGAGTGCTATTAGATCTGTGGAATAAAGTGCTGTATCTGCTTATGTGCTATGAAAAATTACTATAACTGTTATACAGTCACTTCTATATCTAAGCCCCTTTCCTTTCCCATTTAGTGTTTCTTGTTTTCAAGCCATCCACCCTAATTTTTACAAGCTGAATGAAATAAGTGAATCTGACTGCCTGGGCTACTACACACAGAGCCACTCACTGTGGGATATAGCAAGCCAGAAGAAAGATGTGCTGTAGCCTCCCTGCTCTTTTACCTAACCTTGCTTCCTCTCTGTTGAAAAACTTAGCTGGGGGAGTATTTTGGCTTTGGGGTGCAGGTAAGACTGTGCAGGTAATTGATAGCCTGAGTGTCAAGCTCCATCCTTTCATAGGCTTGGGTGGAAAAGAAGGATCAGTGGCATAGGGAAGGCGCTAGTCTGAGATACAGTATATCACCATGAGACATGGGGCTGAAGTCCACAATGGGGTGTTGATTAAAAAATCTATTCTGGGTGCTTTGCTGGAGAGAGTGCAGGTGGGTGCGTTGTCCAAAGAAATAGGAAAAGCTATATTGTCTGCTGCCTGGGAATGATAGTTACTGTGAAGATTGCTGCTGAACTATCACTAGAATAACAACAAGTGTTGTAGCTGCAAACTTTTAGCAGTTTGACAACCTCTGCTTGGTCATTTTACTCAGTGGCCCCAGACAACAAAAAAGCCAAAGTATCTAGAGAGCAGTGTATTTATAGTCAAATGGGGGATTTTTACTGGTGCTGTGTGCACAGCTGTTGATTATATACGAGACAGACGTCAATGGGGGCATTTAATTCCTCTCTGCTAGGGTGATGGCAGCAAGTAGTCATCATACGCTGAAACCCTCTAAGTACACAGTAAAGAGTGATTGCACATCAACAGGCTGGCATTTGCACTTACGGGTCACAAAATGCTTCTGATTGCTCCGCAGGGCAACACAGAGGCTGCAAGCTGTGATTAGACGTCTGCTTGCAGCCACAGTGTTATGGTATGTTTATAACCACACACACCCCCTGGAGGGACTAGAGGTAATTCACCCATATCCATCGATATCGATATAACAGGGGAATCTGATGACAATAGTGTCATGTGGAAAAAAAGAGATGGCAACGTGTGCACTGATCTGGGCGATTATATGCTGAATTAATAGGAACAGAATAAAGAAGAAGTACTTTCTCACTGCAAATTGGCTTTAATTTGTGGTTGTTCCACATCTAATAAACACTAGAAATAATAACCTGTTTAATACACAGACGGCAGTTTAAAGTGATAAATGAAGGTAAAGAAACTTAAAGTTCCTTTGAAATCAATAATTGTCTGAAGTAAGACTGCAACTAACAAGTATTTTCAGCATCATTTAACCTGCCACCAGGTTCTGTGATTAATCAATTAACTGCTTGGTCTATTAAGTCCCCGAAGATAATGAAAGTAACAAAAGGGTGGTTTCTCATTGCTTGATTTGTCAAACAGTCCAAACCCAAGGGTATTCCTTTTTACAAAAGATGTAAAACAGAGAAAAGCAGCAAATCTTCAAATTAGAGAAACCAAATTTGTTTACTCGATTAATTTTCTGTGGAAACGAGCAGACACTGGATAACACACTCTACCAAACCTATACTGATGTACCATTCATGCACAGACACATTTTTAGGACGCCTTTTTTGTTTTTGGTGTTCTCTTCAGAAAGTGAAACACATGTTCAGCTGGACTGAGATCATAGGTCTGACTTGGACAGTCAAGAACTTTCCATTGTTTGGCCTCAAAAAGTCATTTGGTTGTGTTGCCTCCCTGTTTGGCCTCAATGTGCCTCTGTATTGTTCTAAAACTGGGGGACTGTGACCTAATTAAAGCTCTCAAACACATGTGCTCCTAATACTTTTAGTCTGCACAATATGTTACGTCTGTTAGTTTCAACTTGTTACCAATGTTACACTTTCTTTGTTGACCCAGCAGTTTGGGCCCAGATTTGCTTTTACTTTCCAAACTATAACATTATAGCTATTAAAATTCTTTTTTGTCTGTAAACATCTTCTTAGCTCCACTCGGACATGGACAAAGGCGACGGCTCTATTAAGTACATCCTCACAGGTGATGGTGCAGGTACCACCTTCACAATTGATGACAGCACAGGGGACATCCACGCCATTCAGAGGTTGGACCGAGAGGTGAAGTCTCACTACGTCCTCCGTGCTCAGGCCCGCAACCGCCTAACTGACAGGCCTCTGGAGCCAGAGTCCGAGTTCATCGTCAAGATCCAGGACATTAATGATAATGAGCCAAAGTTTCTGGATGGTCCATATCAGGCGACTGTACCCGAGATGTCCAAAATAGGTAAGTAGAAGACAAAAAGAAGGCAGACAGATGCATGTTTGTGGTATTTATTTTTAAGACAGTGGCTGCTAGAAGTTAGCAGCTGTGGTGAACAATAACCAAACATGACAACGCTGTAGAAATATTGTCTTCACTTGTTCACACAGACTCGTCTCCATCTGCTTCATCCACTATTCATAAAGCTGCTTTTGTGGTTACTTTGAAGTATATAAGCATAGTTATTTCCTGGACATGTTCCAGACACAGATGGAAGAAAAATTCATTGAGATGATTATATCGCTGATCGACATCTTTCTCTCTTCCTCTCCTCCGTCTAATGTTAATTTGTCGACTCCTCACTGCTTTGTTTCTGTTTTTTGTTTTTTGTTTTTTTAAACCAAGGAACATCTGTGATCCAGCTGACTGCTACAGATGCAGATGATCCCACTTATGGCAACAGTGCTCGTGTGGTTTACAGCATCTTGGAGGGCCAGCCTTACTTCTCAGTGGATGCCAAGACCGGTAAGTCTGCATACATGCCACAAACCCCTCTGAAACATTCAGTATAAAACCAGGGAACCAAGTATTTTTTTTATTAACAACTTTAACTTTATGACCTGTATGAGTATGAATGATGTGTGTAACCTGATAAAGTCGACAAACTTACCACTTACAGTCGGGATTTACTAATACTTTCCTAACAGCTTCAGTTAAATCCCCACCTTGTTCCTAACACCGTATCACACTTAATTGCACGGCGGTCTGATTTTAGCAGTCCACACTTTAAGCCCCTGTGTATACCAACCAGCGCAGAATGTGGGAAGCTCAGCATGGCTCCTGTTGTTGCTACGAGACTAACCAACACTTGTCTGAAACATGGCACTTTTTTTTTGCTGCAACTTGCAGTATCTCAAACTCATGGCACTTGATAATAAACTCAAACGTGTGACTTCTTTGTTGAAAATGAGGACAGAATAAGACAGACATCCCAGCGGAGAGAAGTGATCGAGTGGTTCAACAAAATTTCCCATAAAAGAAAACTCGCAAAGATGTCAGCTCAGTCTCTGCTTGTCACTAAAAAAATCATGACGGTGATTTTGCATGTTTTGGTCTGATTACTATAAATCAAACACACAATTCTGCCAATCACTAAACAAATAAAGCTACTATTTATTGTTTTAAATGTTTTTCAATCTTTTCCAGCAGCATCGACATCCATCCATTTCTGTATGTCACTAGAGATTTGTAAAGTGTGACAGTGAACATAAAAGCCACATGTTTTTAAGCCAATATTACAATATCCTTACCTTTTGTCCACTTGTGGGTCAGGGAAGTGCTGGAGCCAGTCCTGGCTGTCACTGGGTGAGAGGCAGGGTACACCTTAGACAGGTTGAAGTTACAGTACATTATAATTAATTTCAATTTTAAGACAAAGCCTCATGTATTCACATCAAGTATAAACCAAAAGGCAGTGGTTATATTAGCTTAGCATAGAGACTGGAAACAGCTAGCCTCACGAATAACATACTTTCAACGGGTTTAACTTTAAAAAGGAAGACTAGCTTGTTTTTGCTGCCTCTTGTCTTGTACATTAAGCTAACCACCACTTGCCCCTAGTGCCAAGTTATGCAAATTATCAGAAAATTAAATGATAAAATGATTTTGCAGCTAAAATGAGAAAACAAAACATTAGGTATAATGTATAAAAGGTAAATATGCAGGAAAAGTGCTTAAGATTTTATGTCCAACTGCAGCACTGGACCACATGGTAATATTCTTCTTAACTTCCCACATCTAAACTACCACATCAAAAAATCCTTTACTTTCCTAAAAGCAGAGCAGCACTGGCTGTTGTTTGCCACAGCTGCTCCATTTCATTGTTTGTCAGCAGTGAAATCTTTTGAGCTGAGCTGCAGCCAGTCAGACTGCTGCTACTGTAGTTTCATCCATCACTGAAACACAAGTGGTCTACAGCTATCTATCAGCTGCCCAGAGTCTGCCATAAGCGCAGCATTCAGGTTTTTGTTGGTGGAAAACACAATGTAAAACTAGACCACACATAGATCAATGTCCTCAAGCTGTTACACGAACTCCTTTTCTTACTCTTCAGCACAAAATATCACTTGACCTTGGGTGAATTCTGATGCATGTGTTCTGGCTGCATATGGATGTTTTTGGTAAGACATACATTGCTGATGACTACAGATGGTTTTCAGTTAGCAGGGAGAGCAAACTGGTAGAATTAGATGTCCTTGAAGATGAGTACAAGTTTGCCTTTAACTTGCATGCACTGAAGAAAAAAAAAACAGGTGATTGCAAAACATGCACTTAAAGTGCCAATCTTTAAGGTTGGTTAATTTCACATCTGTCCATTTTTTTTCAGGGACCGTTAGATTCTAGGGTGCCAGGTGAATTTTTATTGGCAATTATTGGCAGATGAAACTGAAAACATGGCATGAACAGGATGAGAAACTTAAATGAGAACTAGTTCAAACCCAACATACACTCTCAATCAAAAAAAAATAACTTACAGGCATGAGGCAAAGGCAAAATCCAAAAATAGCGTGAACAAAAGGTAGGCCAGGAACAAAAAGACAAAAGTTACAGAGGAAAATGCTACAGAGCAAATGGTGGCTGAGTGAATTTAACAGACATAACCCTACAGGGTGAGCACTACAGAGGATCTGGCAACTCTTCACTGTGGGAGAGGCGAATATATTCAGAGTCCTTGATAAACTAAAGTGACTGCAGCTGAGGATAATTGGGTGTGTGTGTGTGTGTGTGTGTGTGTGTGTGCGTGCGTGCGTGCGTGCGTGCGTGCGTGTGTGTGTGTGTTGGGGCTGGGAGCAGGGCAGAGTATGAGCATGGCCAGGTGAGTCTGTGTGAGTGCAGACTGAAGAAAACAGATACAAGGAAACCCAAAACAAAAGGTGTAAACCATGACACACAAAATAAAAAAGCAACCCCACAAATATAACAAAATTCAGATTAGGACATTATTAAAGCATAATTAGAGAATAGTCCACTTCAAACCGAAGAGTAGACAGAAATATCTGATGTGAAATAGTAGAAAATGTGTTGTGTAGGGCCTTGTTGTTAAGCACAAAAAAACAAAAGTACTTTTAAACCTCATCACCTGGGAGAAAGCTGAATCATTACTTGTCATTACAGCTCCAATGAAAAGGATTTCAGGACATCATCTCTTGGACACATGAACTCATCCGTGTTACCACCTCCACCTCCTTTGTTGCTGACCTTTAATGCCTCTCTATTTCTTGGTTTCCTTTAGGTGTGGTCCGTGTTTCCCTGGCAGATATGGACCGGGAGACCAGAGAAAACTACACTGTGGTCATCCAAGCCAAGGATATGGGCGGCCAGCTGGGTGGGCTCGCTGGCACCACAACTGTCAACATCACGCTCAGTGACGTCAACGACAACCCACCCATGTTTGACCAAAGTAAGTGTAAACTTTCTTCTTTGTGTACTTTGTTTTAGTTCCACTTCACTGTACTTCCCTTTCTACATGAACCCACATCACGCTTGTCCAATCCTACAGCTGAACCATGCACAGGGGTGCAGGAATACTGCAAACTGTGGCACAATAAACTGTTATTATGTGCATGTGTTTAGTTATGACTCCCAGAAGTAAGTCGACAAGGGTCTTTTATATGTTTCAATATGTTTCAGCTGTAAAAGTCTGCATGTTGGTTGAGTATAGCAGCAGCGACATGCCTGCGATAAAATAGAACTGCAGCATCTGTACGCTATGTGAAGTTAATGAGACTTTACTTCCACACTTTAATACCACATCTATTTACCTAATTTCTCTGGAGCACCCAGCCATTAGCCCCTCTGCCCTTCTCACTCTGTCCCTGGTCATTTACCCCTGTTTCAGCCACCAGTCACCACATGCTGTCTTTTGAGTATCCCTGTCTCTGCTCCTCTCATTATAAACCTCTGGAGGTCAGGGGTTGTCTAGTTGTCTGACGAGTGGCTTGAGTCATGGACAAAGAAAACACCCGCTGCTGCCACTACTGTCCACTTCCACTTCCATCACTAGTCCTCCACCAATTAGTACCATCACTTCCATGGAACTTTGATCGGCTGTGAAGAGCTTCAGGGATTCCCCTCTGTCAAGCACAATCTGCAGGCATTTCACTTTGGACTGCAGGGAGTGCCACAAATTGGGCAGCTGCCACCTCTTCTTTGAGGTTAAACGGTGGATGAAATTCAAGCACACCCACAAGACAGTGTGTAACCCAATTGTGAGGTGTTTATGGAGCCATTTATTTTTAGGCTGCATGAGATGTGGTTTTCAGACTAAACAGTTGTGTGGGAAGACGTTTGGCTCCCTCTAGAGGATAGAAGAGTAAAACAAATGGAAAAGGTGTTAAAGCTTGATTTTTTAATTTAATTTATATCCTCAGGGCTGTACCAGATGAGCGTCCCAGAGTCAGTTCCTGTGGGTTCAGTGGTGGGTCGAATCTGGGCGAAGGACAGGGACATTGGGGTCAATGCTGAGATGAAGTACAGCATCATTGATGGAGATGGAAGGGACACTTTTGACATCACCACTGACCCTACCAACCTTTTTGGCATCATTACAGTGAAAAAGGTAAACAAATAGATGACAGTCATATTCATTTATTTGACCGTGCATTAGAACACAAATAGAAATAGAAATTATATCATTTCAAGAGCAATGAAAGTTGCAAAACC
>OMLM01013076.1:23275-60804 GCA_900302695.1 Helostoma temminkii | reverse complement strand
GTCACTATACAGTGCATCTGCAGGGTATCAGAAAAACTGTGGAAGGAAAAAAAATGTAGTGAGTTTAAAAAGTAGAGAGTATGAAGTCAGTTTTATAAGAAGATAATAATATTTTGATTTTCCACAGCAGGAAATGTATGTTTGGTATTAATAATTTCTGTGAAAAATAATAATAAAATAATAATTAATTATAATTAATACTTATAATAAAGAATGTGAACCTGAGGTCAAAAAATCTTCTCTACAAAAATGCTTGTTAAAACTTGATCTAATCCTTCTTTGCCTCATTTGGAGCAAAGCTCTCATTTGTCAAATCAGCTCAATTCATATTCACATTTTAATTGAACTGCTTTGTACTGTACTTGAACTCTAATAGATTTTCACACCACTCATTTGACTTTACCGAGGTTAAACATCACACACACACGAAAACACATGAAGGCATCTAGCTACGACCTCCAGAGCCAAAGTCACAACATTGATTGATCGATCATGTGATGAAACCAGTTGCCACCCACTAATTGCATTTTTACTGCCTATTACACAGCTGGTTAAGGTATGCAAATTGCTGATTGATACTGGAGAATCACAGGATTGTAAGGAGCGCTAATGTGCTGCAGGCTCACTGTAAACGAGGGGAAGATTAAGAGAGGCACAAACTGAGCTCAGCGGGATCCTCACAGAGTCATTTATCCGAGTCCATCTATGCATCTCACATCCTTCTTTCAACTTCATGTGCTTACGTGTTTATGTGTGTGTGTGTTCCTGCAGATAACCCCACACAGATCGCGAGTGTGTCTGTGGCTGTGAAGGTCCTGGACGTGAACGATAATCCTCCTTCTCTGACAGACTATTTGGAGGCTTATGTGTGTGAGAATGCCAAAGCGGGGCAGGTACAGAGGCACGAGCAACTGACATGGCAACATTTTACATTGCAGAACGAAAGAATGACTCATTTTACTAGCTTTAAAGGTTATGATTTTACTTAAGAAATATACAAAAATTTTGTAAATATGATGCAGTAAATACACTGGTTAAACATAGATCTACTAATGTTTGTACTGGTGGTATTTAAGTACATTTTGGCAACGTTACAATACTACTACAATACATCAATACTTATATGTATTGATGTATCAATAGTTCTGCAGTTTTACATGACATGGGATCTAAATTCATTTTCTGGTGGTTAGCAGCAATAAAAGAGGAATAGAAATATATTGCTGATTGATGAGAAATCTTATGCAATATGTAATGATGCTTAACCAACCACAGTCAAACATGAATCACTGTGTTTCCTCTATTGGGATCTGACTCTGTGTGTTAATGTAATCCAGCTGATCCAGACTGTGACTGCAGTGGATCCAGATGAGCCGATGGGGGGTCAACACTTCTACTACAGTTTGGCTCCAGAGGCTGCCAATAACCCCAACTTCACACTGAGAGACAACCAAGGTATTTTTCATAAGTAGATTGTCTACTAATAAACCAAGTTTCCACAGGATGCCAAGCTTTTACACAGGCTATGTGTATATATACACAAAATAGCCTTTATTTCCAGCCTTGGGTGTTATCACTGATGACCAACTAAGCTTTTCTGATCACATCTCCTCCATCTCCATCGAGGAATAAATTCTGTTTTCTCTCAGGGATGATTAGGCTCTAGTCTTAACCTTTGACCGCCAAAATGCAATCAAGTCAGTTTTGAATAGAGGTTTGACTGATATACATTTATCCACATTAACAACTTAGTTATGTTTAGGGAAAAGTTTTGGTTTGGATTAAAATAAAGTTGCAACACTGACTGATTGAAATGCAAACATCTCTATCCTCACTCACAATTATTGTAACTTATGTAAACGTAAATACTCTACATCCTTAACCTTACTGTCTGAAAAAGTCATCCATTGCAGAAAAAGTGGCCCAAGCTCAAAACACTTCAGACTCTCTGACCTCTTTATCTCCTTTCAGACAACACAGCGTGGATCCTGACTCGACGCGGAGGCTGGTCACAGCAGGACCAGACCGTGTTCTACTTGCCCATCTTCATCTCCGATGGAGAGCAGCCGGTCCAGACCAGCACCAGCACGCTGACCATCCGAGTGTGCAGCTGCAACCAGGAGGGCAACGTCATGTCATGCAACGCAGAGGCCTACAGTCTACCCGCCAGCCTCAGCAGAGGAGCCCTCATTGCTATCCTTGCCTGTATCTTTGTCCTGCTGGGTGAGTTATGATCTGCTGATGGGAGGATGTGCAGAGAGGAGCTAGTGACCATTTGTCATACAATATTTAATCCGACACAGTATCAGACATATCCTCCTACAGGCTCTGCGGGTCTTAAAAAGTCTAAAATATTGATTTCACAGGCTTTCATGAGGTATTTAAAAAGGTTACATTTCCTTTACATAAGTCAAGAATTATTTTCCAACCTGCCATAAAAAGTTTTATGAAAATTCACTTTTTTTTAGCTAAGCCATTCATTCTTGACTGCTTTTCCAGCTCATGTTATTTGACGTTATTAGGACTTATTGTTATAAATTGCTGAGAAGGAATGACATATTATATTAGAAATTACAGTTCAAATAGATTTTTTTAAAAAGTCTTTAAAAATCTATATATTTAGAAGAATGAGCTCACAATTGAAGCAAGTGAAGACGTTCTAACAAAATTTATTGCCGCCACCCTGGAGGAGCTGAGTGAGTAAACCTGCTCACAGTTCCTGGTCTGCAGGGAGAGATAAAGTGGGTCCATATCATCCTCCAGGGGAAGTGTGTTCTGCCACAGGACCGCTGGCACTAATGAATGCTAGACTTTTGCCAGGATGCAAAAAAGAAATCCATATTTAATCCTGAACCAGTGATATCACACTGGGAGGTGCCCTAGCTGGCTGCTTCTGATGATCCAAGTGACATCTTCTGATGAAACTGATGAAGCGTTTCACATAATCCTACTTTGTTCTCATATGGTAACGGCAACTTCCAAATTGTGTTTAATAGCATTTTGATAACACACTTAATCATTTATGTGTATATGTGTGTATACAACAAATATTCAAAATTAGAACTCTCACTAGCTGAAAGGTCATGGTGTGAAACTGAATGCTGTAGAGTGTAATCAAGGTCTGTTTCTGCCTCAGGCTTGCCCTAGGTGAGAACTTTTACACTCCAGTACAGAAGTAAAAAAAAGTACTTTAGCAAAATGTTTTGTAGCAAAATGTTCCACTTAATAGCAGCTACATGGTGCTTTTCCTTCAGAGGCATTCAACCAAAGTGAGGCAAATCATGAAACGTCTCTGAATAAGCAAGGCTTTCGCTGGCTTTCCTGCCCCCATTACAGACACAATGACTTAAATTACAGATTATCCCACAGTCCAACATCTTAAAATTGTCCACAAAGTTTAAATGCCACATACCACATACAAATGCTGATTCACCCATGTAAGAACTCTCCAGTCTGCCTCTGTGCTCACCATTCTTTCCTTTTTTTCTCGACACAGTGATGATTCTCCTCATGCTTTCCCTGAGGACTCATCGCAAGAAGCCCTACCTGTGCGATGAGGAGGAGAACGTGCACGAGAACATTGTGCGCTACGACGACGAAGGTGGTGGCGAGGAGGACACAGAGGCCTTCGACATCGCTGCCATGTGGAACCCACGTGAGGCGCATCACCATCTGGGCAAGATGAGGCAAGATATGCTGCCGGAGATTGAGAGCCTGTCTCGTTATGTCCCTCAGGCCTGCGTCATGGGTGGTGGCGGGGACAGTAACGTGCATGGATATGTGCTAGCTAAGCTTCTGGAGGCTGACATGGACCCGTGTGCCCCGCCTTACGACTCCCTGCAGACCTACGCCTACGAGGGAGAAGGCTCAGTTGCTGAATCACTCAGCTCACTGCAGTCTGGGACAACCAACACTGACCATGAGTATGACTATCTCAACGACTGGGGGCCTCGCTTTAAAAAACTAGCAGAGATGTACGGTGTGCTGGAGACGAATATTCCTACAACATGGTAGAGCAAAATTAATTTTGCCTTTTTTAATCTTAGACGAAATACAGAGACAAAACCTATAGACAAAAACATCAAAGAAGTGACACAAACAGGCAGAAAGTCTCAAGGAAGAGACACAATGAGGCTGGGAAGTGCTCACATTCACATCCTTCACTGTTAGCACTAGAATTCCTGCTGAAGCCTTGATTCTCCGCAGCCCTGAAGGCCTGAGGTGCCTGCAGCAGCAGCAGCAGCATCGTGAGCTGGTTTTAAATCTCCCCCAGAGATGGGGCTTCAGAGACGGACTAGATTGGCAGCCTCGCGGGGCGCAAAAAGGAACAGCTTCAAAGCACATGTAAACTCCCCCTCCTGATCCAGCCACCAGAAGAGCCTTTTTGGTTCAAAGTGGCAAGAGGTTTGTGGCAGAGATAAAAACGACAGAGTGGGACTACTAACAAAACCACCGTTCTGAGTTTGTGCTTTTATACGACTCTGACGCAACACTGAGGGAAAAATTAAAGTATCACCGCTGCAATTGGAGACGTGTTTCTTTTGTGTTTCATCTGTAGCAGGTCTTAATTTATTTCTTTGTTTCATGTGCTGTATTTATAGTTTTGATAACTTATTTGGATACTTCAAGCCGACACTGTAAACTGATGTGAGGAAAATCTTTAAAAGATGACATATGTGCTGTAACTTACATGAGAGTCTGTGTGACATAAAAGTTTTACATGCATCTCCAAATGCTACGAGATGGCAATGCCGTAATCCCATGTGGGTTTTCCAGGGTAATATGTTTATTGTATTATTGTTTTGTATGTTTTTTTTAAGCTCTTTGTATTGTAACTGTTGTTTTTTTCTAAAAACATAAAGCAGATATACACTCATGAGGATAAGAAACAGGCCACTTGGAAAATCTCTTGATGGAACTGGATATTCCCCAGACAAATCTTATTTAAAATGCATCCCTGTACCGGGATTAGCACATGACCGAGTCGCCTTTCATTTTGGATCCACCGTTGTGCCAGCCAGAGTCCAACAGCAGCGAGGCTTGATCTGTCCTGTTAGAGATACTGTATGTTGCTTTTCTGCCACCACACAAACGTGGCTTAATCCACCAAACCTACGGACACAGACATTGATAATCTGCATTAAGTGCCAAATGTAAAAAGGATAAAAAAGACATTTTAAAAGGAAAAAAAATCAGCAGACAAACACCAAAAGACGAATAAGGATTTTACATATACGATGGAATTGAAAATACATTTTGATAATGCAACTGGGTGGAGTTTACTTGAAATCTATGTGGTCAGTCATGCTACAGTAAGTGGTATGTGAATGTTGATAATTTTTGTATTCTTGGTAATAAAAAAGTTTTAAAAAAGGTTAACCCCCTGTGTTCTTAGACTGTAAGTAAAGGAACACCTTGATGGCAGCATTTTCAGAGTAGTTTGGAATAATGAACTGCTTATCCAGTCCCCTGAAGCAAGGCAGACACATCAGTCCTTCAGAAGCCAAAGTAGCTGTTTAAATTGGCAATCATATGGTAAACTGTCCTCCAGTGTTATTGCAGATGATTCAGTTTTCATTACAGTTTCATTACAGTACTTAATTTGCCTGACTTATTTTGTTTTGCAGTGATAATGCTTAGCATCGACTAAAAGCTCAGCCCCCACACTGCTGTTATAGTTTCATCTGATTGCTTTCACTGTAACGTTTATATGAACAAATGGAACTATTGCCAATTATAAACAAAAGTCTCTGCTCAATTGCTTATATCATGCAAAGATACTAGTGTAGTGTGATACAAGTGCACAAAAAGCAAAAGTCAAGGAAAAGAAAGTACAGAGGGTGAAAGAATTGAAATTAGAGAAAAGAGAAGGTGATAATCCGCACCATAAGATATCGTCCTCTACTTTGAATTTCCATTTCCACTGTCAAAACAAAAATAACTCTGAAATCAGCGGCTCTGGCTTACCTGCTGAGTGGCATTCAACAGTGAAATTGCACAGAAGATGAGCCCATAATATTCCCCCGGATTTAAATTTTCACTTAAATGCATTCATATCCTCTGCATGCTGAGCAGAACACTTCAATTCCACACTGGGAGTTTGTCTCTAATTCGTTTGCCTTTGTTTTAAGTCTCAACAGTCCACAAAAGCTTCACAAATCTTCATGTTTCTCCATCTTGAACACTTTCTAAGATCTATGAACTCCTCAGTCAAATATGAGCCATAGTTCCATGCACATATACAGCTTAAATCAATAGGTAATAGTTAATAATCTTGCTCCTTTCTTGCAGAGAGAAAACATATGAGCTGCTCTGTGGGTTGGGTGCTAAAACAAGGACCCAGTTATCTTAGCATAAAGACAGGAAGCAGAGAAACTCTGACTCTGTATAAGTTCATAAATATGTCCAACCCTTGTTAAGCTCTCAGCCTAAAGTAAAACACTATAGCTTGATTTTTTTTTTGCACACAAAAAAATGCAAAATAAGGACAATTTTTGTTCAATCTGTAGTTCACAGATAATCAATCCACAACTAAGCCTGATGCCTTTCGCTCTCTAGAGTTTGCATATTTTCCTCGTGCCTGTGGGATTTTTTTCTGGGTACTTCCCTCCACAGTCCAAACACATGCAGTTAGGTTAACTGGTGACTCTACATTCCCCTTAGGTGTGAATCTGAGTGTGGTTGTCTACTCTATATATCAGCCCTGTGATAGACTGGTGGACTGTCCAGGGTGTACCCTGCCTATTCCATTGATGCCTAGGATTGGCTCCAGAACTCCTGCAGTCCTGCAGGAGGTACAAACGTAATGACAAGTCCCCCTTTTTTGAATTCACACACCTTTTAAAAGATTCTCTTTTAATGTTTTCTACAGTGTGCAAGCACTGGTTTAATCCACAGTGTCCAAGCCTCAATCTAGTGTCTATTCCACTCTCCTAAATGGTATATTGACATCTACTATGTTTCTGTTTAGAGCTGCCTTTGCCAAAGAATCTGCAATTCATGAGATATTGCCCTATTGTTATGTTAATGTCAGTAGAATATTTTCCTTGTAGAAGGGATAAATCAATGTCTGTATCCTGCATTAACCAATAGGGCACAGAAAGCCATCCTGATTCATTTGCAGTAATTTCCCTCACTAGCTTTTAAGTCCCGCCCCTTTACCTTTCTAATAGCGCTGACAGGTGATAACAACCAATAGAAATACGTACATGTCAAGATAGACAACTTGAAGCTCTTTGGAGTAGGTAGTCATTTAAATGTGATGCTTTTACATGTGCATGTAATTCAAATTAACTTTATTAACAAACAACAGATTTCTTTATCAGCTACATTTTTAACCTTTTAACATAAACATAAAACATAAAAGTAACTCATTTTGAAATAAATAATGGTTTTAGAGAATATTTAGTCACATTAACTACTTATTTATTCATGTCTATGGATTACATTTTAGACTTGCCTACATAACTGTTATTTTTTTATCCTATAGTGTTATTCTCTAAGTTGCCAAACTCTTCAAACTTGCCTTCAGTCTGTTTCTCCGTAAAGACAAGAAGAATCTGTGTTTGCTGAGACTTTATTCTCGTCACTTCTCACCAGAAATCTCTTGTCAAGCGCATTTGTCAGCATATAATGCTTGTGTCCTTGAGTCTCTTTCCTCGTCAGTGCCCTTCCCCACTCTTTGCCCCCATCGTGCTGCATAAATTAAATCCTAACAACGCCTCACATTCTGAGAAACACCCCATCAAAGCCTCTTTCTCCTTCCTCCATCGCATTTGCCCCATTGCCAGCCCCTCCCAGGGCTGTTTCCAGGCCGGAGCAGTGCCATCCGAAAGGCACCGAGGGGGTAATTTGTCTTAAGCCCCACTGCTCTTTCTAACAGACGAAGGAGCTCAAACGGTAGAAGATAATAAGAAGCCTTCCAGCTCTAATCCTGCTGAGGCTAAACCGCAGCAGACCCAGTGAATCATCCCCTAATGCGAAGTGGAAAAACACACCCCGCTCTGCTGGAAAGAAATGCAAACTCCAGGCCCTGGGAGAGGACAGGTCTAACTCCACATTTGACATGTGGAGTTAAAGAGCGAAACATATATACAGACCCAAATCGTTGCTGTGCTTTCTCTTCCTATCTCTCTCTTTGTCTACCGCTTTCATCAACCCTGCAGTTCAACCTTGTCTTTGTCCTTCTCCTCCAAAATCTCTTTTTCTCATAGGGTCTGTCTTTCCTTTATTTCCTTTATTGTTTGCTTTTCTTCTATATTGTCTGTCCTCAGCTAGTGTCATGTCCTCAGCAGCACGGGGTAATTTCCACTTTATCTCTTAAAGCTGCAGTAAAACATAAGCTTTTGCCATAAACTAGTGCTGAATTATGGAGTTGAACCATTAAGATCAGGATCTTTGTGGGCAGGGCAGAGACAAAGCTTGATGACTGGACTGGCCCCAGCCAACCCCATTCAAACCCCCATTATGATTTCCACCTCAGCAATTACGGGCATGTCACACCTTAATGCATTTGCTTTGAGCTGAATCATTTGAGAAATATGTTGAAGCATTCCTTCCTTGGTTCGCACCAGAATGCGTCATATGAGAATGTACTTGAAATATTGGGCAGATGTATCTGCTATAACAATAACTGTAAATACAGGAAAAAAACCTGTGTTGTGAACTACTGCAGCTGTTTCTGTGACATGGGATATATAGTTTCACAATGTTGATAGAGTCCATTTATAGGCCAGAACTGGAGACAGGAAGTTAAGTCAACGTCCAAGATGGCGACCTCCAAGCTTGGTGTCAGCCATGTCTGTGAGGAAGAATGGTCCAAAGCTCCTCCCGAACTTTGTGCAAGTTTTATCCACAGCTACATGAAGTGATTGCTTGAGGTTATTGCTGCCAAAAGTGATTCAACCAGTTATTAAAACACAATTTTACTTGCTTTTTCCCACTATCACTCTGTGTGTTTAATGGGTGTGTTCAATAAGACATGCAGGATCATGACTTTTTATATTTTATCAGCTTAGAAATATTGTTTTATATTTGTGACTGTGGTGGAGATCATATTACATTTCATGACCAATTTATGCAGAAAACCAGAAAACTGTTTTAGTTCAAGTGGGAATGGTGACTTTACCCACCAAGCAATAAAAGTAAAGTGCACAGTCCCTAAGTGGCAGATGTTATATACTGCAGTCATATAACTTAGGTTGTTGAAGGCCTGGATCAGTAGCAGTAGGAATGGCAACATGTCGCAGGGAAGGCAGAGTTCTTTGGAGGTACAATTTAATGCACAATCTCTATCTGATATCTCCGTGACAAAGCATAGAGAGATGCACAGTGGATTATAGTGACTGGGTTTTATATTCCGATTCTGGGATTTCACTGGTGCAGCCTAAAATACTTGATTCTGCAAAAACAGTTGCATTACTTTATGTATAATTTATATATAATTGCACTCATATCTCATTTAATGAACACACTTCTCCTGCTAGTACTTTGCTTTGCTTTAGTTTTTCTCCTTGACTTAGAGTTTTGCTTCTTTTGTACCTCACTTGTAAGTCGCTTTGGACAAAATCGTCTGCCAAATGACTAAATGTAAATGTAAATGTAAATGTATAATATGTAAAAAAAAAGAGAGTAAACCTCATTGTTGTCTCTGACACACACACACATTAATGTCACCACTAACCCTGTTTATTTAATCTAAGGCTACTTGTTGTAGACTGACGTATGAACATAGTTTACAACAGTGTCATCTGTGCCATTGTTCACAAACTTCCTTGCGTAGTTTGTGTCAGTCTGTAGAGCTTAAAGAGGTCAGACACGGACACAATCCTCCCTGGATGCAAAGGAAGTCTCTTCTTTTGGAACGTCCGTTCTTAGAAGCAGAAGAGGAAAACTTTTGTTTTTCACACAATGCGAGAGGAAGGAATTAAGTAATCCGATGAGGAAATTATAATGATGTTACTGATTGCATGGCAGATTGTACAAACATCCCACCTCCTCCTGTCAGGTCCATGACAAGCAGACCTGTCATTTGCCTTTGTGCACAGGTTTTCTTTAAGAAAGTCACACCATAAAGCAATAGCGAGCACTTATCAGTAGCTCAAGGCACACAGGGACAGTACAGAATTAATGTCAAAATGCAGAAAAGTTGCATAAGGGATTGGGTTAATTGTCCATAATAATGCAAATTCCTTGACTATATCTTATGCGTCAACATAGCCATAACCCAGCTGCAGACATGACATCTGGTTTTTAATCACAAAGGGAACTAACTGTACTGTAGAGGTCTGACCTTTATATTTCATTACTGATTACAATTTTTTGCTCTCAGGACTTTCTCTTTTCTATTCTCTTTGTATTTTCAGTAATATGTTTTTCTTTTCTATCACAGATGCTGCACAACTATCAAATCCCTTAATTCAATCCAAACATTAACCTCTGATGTCTGCACAAAACAGCAAAATCAACCTTTACTTACTTTACCCTCCCATTTCCAGAATAAAATAACAGCGATACAGCAATGCATGAACATTCTCATATGCAAGCAATGTATGAGACATTGCCAGTTTAGTGTCTTCCTTGTTTTCTTGCTTAGCGCATTTTGTTATTAAATGGCACCACAACAAACCTTAATGTTGGAGCCTACACATGAGAACTGAGATGAAGCAGTGGGATGGGGAATGAGGTGGGACATGATCCAGGAGGTGTTAACTACAGTTGTCAAAGGTAATGGATTAGAGGGAGAGGCCTTAATGAAAAACTCTCCCACTGGTCCTGCTACTTCCTCCCTCATCCTCTTCCTCACTATGACCAATTTGTTTGATTGTTTCCTTCATCCTAGGAGAAGAACCCCAACGCTCCTGACAAATTGGACTTGGCACATAGCATATTGGGTGTCCAGGACCCTTACGATTAATGCCACTTTCTACCAACAGAAAACAGCAAGGACACTGGAAGGAAAGTGGAAATGTTAAAAACAGGTTCATATGAAGTGTTTGTTAAATCAGAGCTGGACAGAAATGTGGCTCCAACACAGTAGACAGTGTTTTTATAGAGCTACCTATTCTGTAAATCACATCAGGACTGTTTGTTTACCTGTCTTCTTTATTTTGCCACACAGAGATGACTGTATGTGTGAGTGTTTCCTTTTGATATTTACTACCTAAAAAATGTGTTTTCTTTCATTTCTGTGTACAGGAACTCAAAATAAATTACCTGTAAATTTCTATTTTTGTTGTTGCACACATAAAAAAGCAGCTGTAGAGTCTCAAGGTGTTCAGTTAGGAGACTAATCAAGTATACAATCTTATTTTAATCCAGACTCAGACACAATTATTTCAGTGAGTTATGTTGCTGTTTCATCCATGTTTAATAGATGTTGGCTAAATTATGTGAACTGTAGTGTAACAGATTATAATTATAGATCTTGTACAGTAGGCTACCTTTATGATAAGAAATGTGATTGACAATTAACAATCCAGCATCCAACCACAGTATATTATGCAGTTTAGTGGGAGCAGTGAAAATATACTGCGACACTTGGTGGCAGAATGGAGGCTGGATTTTTTGGGTCTGGTGCAGGGTTAGAATTACCCCATTACCGAAACACGATGAGACTTCTGTGCTACATCTGAATGTGAGCCATGACAAAAGTTAGTGTTGAACTAAATCATTACCCCCTGTACATTTTAAATCTAATGGGAGCAGTGATTGTTATGTACTGACCCATTCATCCATTCAGAACCCATTCATCGTGTCAGCTGCCTAAGTTAAACAATAATAAAGACACTCGAGTGTTCTAATTAAGCTGACATAGATTTTCAGGTTTAAACAAGTATTTACCTTGTTCAATAACTTAGAAAAACTAATCATTTAGATGTGTCATTGTGATGTGTGTAGACTTAAATTTTTAAGACAGAAATTCAACCCCTATTTTTATGTTGCAACAACAAGTTATAGTGCTTTTTTTCAGCTGTTTTATGACATGACACAATAAAACATATCAAACCTGCTGGGAGGACAATTAAGTTCTCCAGTGGCCAGAGCAGCAGTCTGCAGGTTTTCTTTTCAACATGTCACCTCAGCAGGCGTATCTACTGAAGGTGATTTCTTTTTAAGGACGTGCTAATCAGTGACATCGGCAGGTGGACTCTGGTCAAAATTAAATCCTGCCAGCTCTTAGCACCCTGGGGCACCTGATTGTCCATCCACAGACACTTAACCTACTGAGCACAAGGTTGAAGACACACAGGACAGGTGCAACTTGTGTGTTTTCCGTCATGCACATGGGCCATCCAGCTGTGCAGACACAGGCTTCAGTAAAGGCACCACATGTAAAAATAAATGTTGGTTGTGTCTATACAACTAAACTGCAATCAAAGGTGTTTTTGTGGTGAACATGACAAATGCTGTAATGTTTAGTACAATCACTCTTTTTTATGTCATTTAAGTGTCACTTAAATATTTAAAATAATGTAAAATAATGCAAATGTGGTGTCTCAACTGGCATCTTTTGGATATATAGAGCTACATAAAAACAGAAGAGCAAATAGCACCTCCCCTACTTCCAAAATAAAATACACAGGAGTGGGTGTAGCAAACTTCACAAAAATGGCTTTTCTTTACAACTAAACTGCAATCAAATGTGATTTTCCAGGCAACATATTGAAACCCCATTATGCTTTCTCAAAAGTTCTGCTCTTCGGTTTTGCTTTTTGCAATCAATTTAATCACCATCAACTGCACTACCAATAAAAAGGTTTAAATGATACTGTATGAAACCAATGATTTGTGGATGAAAATAGAGAAGTGAGGTGAGAACTGTGTTGTTGAAAGGCTTTTAGAAAGAATTTGCCATAGATCCTGGGCAGTGAAGCGGGAGCGAGACAGGAAGCAATGGCCAGGTATTTTATTGAAAGGGGATGCGGGGAAAGGATGATGTACTGTAGGAAGAGTCTGGAATAGGAAAAGAAAATTGACAAACCATTTGTCCTTAATGGAGAACATCAGAGGTCAGTGACAACAAGCTGAAACTTCCACATCCTCAGGTGGAGAGTGAGGGGGGCACTGAAGGGTGAGCAGGGAAGGGCGAGCCTCAGGCTACATTGTCAGAGACACAGGGATGAAGAGGAAGGGCTTTCATATTCAGTCCAGGACAACTTCTGAAAAGGTCGACCTGCACTTGTTACATCACAGGAGCTGCCAGTGTACATCACTCATGGACACGTTCAAGGAGATCCAACTATGTGAGTAAAGGGCAGCTGCCTCTGTCAGGTCTTACTGACTGTCGAGCTATAAACGATGTACACCAAGATTCATATGTAATGTAATTCATATGTAATGTGATGTGTCACGACAAAACTAAAAAGACTTTTTAACATGCTTATAATATATTTTGCATTTAATTTAGGCTTCTTTGTAACTTGCCATTTTTATATACAGTATGAGACCTAGACCTAGTTTGTTTGATCTAGACAGAAGATGGTCTGTGTCAGACATGTTCTCACTAGTGTGAAATGAATATAATAAGTTATGAATATAATCCTGACTTTGTGAAAGAGAAAAGCATGATATGGTGTAGTGGTTAGCACTGTTGGAAGAAGGTCCTGGGTTCGATTCCCGGGTCTGGCCAGGGTCTTTCTGTATGGAGTTTACATGTTCTTGCTGTGTTTGCGTGGGACGTGCACTCAGGTCACGACAGAATCAAGGATCTGCAGTTTATTTCAGCATTAAAATATAGACATTATGTTTTTAACAGCCTAAAATTGTGTAATATGACTTTAAGTTCTGCACACACCTAAAGACTAGCTGAGAGTTCCAAAGACTATTCACACTTTCTATTCACAAACTTTCCACCACATATTACAGATTTCTGGTCTTTGACAGGCTGGAGCCAGTACAACATGTGACAACTGAGTAGAGTGAGGAGAACACACTGGGCAGCTTCTTGGATGTTAACAAGATGTAGGTAGTGTGTTTTTTGTGTCAAAAAAAAAGAAACATGCATTCCAATCAGCAACTTGTACTTTTTAGAAACAGAAATTTATGAATCTGGAATAAAAAGACCAAACAAAGCACTTTTTGAATGAGATCCTGGATGGAGAGGCAAGGGCCTCAGGGACAATGCAGCCTAGAAAGGACAGTGGAGGTAAAGTAACTGGAACCTTTTCGCCTTTTATTTCTTACATCTTGCATTGCTTGTAACTTTACCTTCTCACTGTTTTATGCCCTTTTTGCCCAGTACTGTCACTAGAGCTCTACACACAGACTCACACAGTCACACTGGCCTGAGGCAGCTGTCTTCCACTAAAAAAAGTGAAGTGAACCTTTTTTTTCACCTCTGATTCCACATCTCTCCCACCAACTGAAGCAGGGAGACACCAGCCATGCCGTGAAAACTATTGTTGCGTGTTGTGTCATGGCCTTCCACACCAAACACCAGAGATAAATGGGAAAGCAGTACCAGTTGCCAGTACATGCACACACACACATTAAAACAGTGTTCAGTTCTCACTGAAAGTGTGCTCATGCAAATCTTTCATTTGACACTGAAAAAAAGCTGAATTATTGTGATATTGAGCATATGTGAATATAGAGAGGTTCTCATTGTGCTGTATGTTGTCATTGTGTGAAAAACACTGGACAAGGGAAAAACAACAATACACTGATCATAAGGTAGAATATAATGGTCAAAGGCTGCAAGAACATCCCCAAGTAGTTTCATGTTCTGTGACTACAGCTGCTAACATTGTTGAGAAAATGAATGTCCATGGCCAACAACCTGACATGTTTCTGTGAGAATTAGAGGGGAATTAAGCCCAGAAGATTGAGATCAATCTATGCAGGTATTGCTGCATACATTGCCCTACTCTACTATTGGCACCCTTGGTAAATATGAGCACAGAAGGCTGTGAAAAACATTTTTTTATTATTAAGATCAAAAGGTTAAACAATAAAGTGGGCTCTTTGGAGGAAAAACCTAGAAAGAGACATAACCTTTGAAAGAGAAACATAACAAACTGACTGGAGTTTGCTAGATATGCATGTTCACAAGCCACAATGCTTATGTATGTACACTTTTTGGTAAGTCACAGTGTTCACAGAAAAAAACACCACCTTCTCCAAAAAACATGGAAGAGGCTCTGTTATGAGGTGGCTTTGCTGTATCTGGTACAAGGTGCCTGTGTGGACCACAGTGAAATCAAAAGATCATTGTGTCATTTAGGAGAGAAAGAGTCAGAGGGTTCTGTCTCAAATATGCATCTAAAAGCACAGAAAATGGATGAGAAGAAATCTCTGGAGTGTTCACAAGTGGCCTGATGTGAGTTCTTGTCTTAATCCAATTGAACAGCTGTGGAACTGGAAATCATAGTTGAAAGAAGGCATCAATCAGACCTGAGAGAACTAAAGCAGTTTGCTCAAGAACTGTTGAGACGTCACATTAAGAGCTACACAAATCCAATATTCATCCCTTTACTGTTATCATCTGTTTTAAAGGTTTAAAAATCAAACAAAACATATCCATTTAAGTAAAAATGGAACAGTGAGTAGTGAATTACAATTCCACATTATAATTAATACGTCACTTCAATATTAAGCAATTTGTGATTACCGTTTTCTGCATTGAAATAGACTTGACATATTTCTTTTTACAAGTTTTGGACATCCAGGTTTTTGCTCAAGGGCACTACAGCCCTTTAAGTGGCTGAATAACCTTAACAGTCAAGCATGTCTCTATCTGGTACATGTCAGCTTGATACCAGGATGAAGGTGGATTTAGGCAGACAGAAAACAGCACATTGTGAGAAAGCATCTTGTAGGCCAGAGCATACACAAAGGAGCATGATGCATATTCCCAGGATTAGTCACATTTGTTTTGAGTTGAGTATGACCTCCTTTAATCCGTCATGCAGCTTCTCCAGCCTCCCCGGTGCATTCATTAAGGCTGAGAGGCGTAAACAGATCGATGGCTTCAGGACAGGTAGAAAGCCTCAAAAAGGGTCAAATGCTGTTGTTTTTGCTAATGTGTAAAGATAGTCACATATGAACTCGATGTCATAGACATATAGTTTAAATGCTGAGCAAATTTAACAGCAGCTTTTCCAGTAGAACCTGGCAGCAGACAAAATGTCAGTCTGTTGAACTCAGTAGTCAATATGGTACTATCCAGAAGTTTTGGAAGGAGATGAACCTTAAGCAAAAATGCTGTTTTAGCTAACGCTAGCATGACATTCAGACTTTGCCCTGTCCAGCTCTCCTTCTCCCCACAATACAGTGCTCTTGAAATATTACTCATGATCAGATTATAGTAACAAAAATGATGCACAACCTGCTAATGAAGCAGAAATTGAAATTATCTTATAGATAAGGTTTATAGATAAGAATGAAGGTCTGGGGCAGGAATCATTAAAGAAACAGCCCACATGTGGTGGTAATATTGTGTGACTGCTGTTTGCTAATATGTTAGGCACCAAAAATTGGTAAGTCAGGACTGAACCTAAACTGATCAACATCTGAATGACCTAAATGACCTTTCTGTTACTTGTTAACAAAGCTTCTAGTAGAATTAAAGCTGAAGACCTGCATAGCTATGGTTATGTTTAACATGAATATCAATTAAATGCTGTTTATTTTTCTTATGTCGAGGAACAGAAAACGTAAGGTGAATTTTTCTAATTATAACTTTTTAACGGCATTAATACATAGTATTAGCTGTATCTTTGTCTATGTGAGGAGGATTCAAGGCTTGATTGCAGTCCTGAAATAGACTTTATGTTTATGTGTCTCTTAAAGGAGGAAACTCGTAAAGTTCCATTTCCTGCATTCCACTGTAAATAACTTCTCAGGGGGTTGTTATGTGAAGAGAAACGGACTCAATTGTCCAAAACATCTTCTTCTGAAAGTTCTGACTTCACCTCACCTAGAAGCACTGAAAGTAATTTAGTCTCTCATGTCTTAAGCTATTGTGTTTATTTCAGAAACACTGATTAGTCAGGATTAATCTGCAGACCTCGATTTGTTTTCTGTCTTTCCTCGACTGTCTGAAGTAGAGAATAGAGTAGTTCAATGAAAAAGGTGTTCAACAGGAACATTATTTTGTAATGTAATTACATAGTTTTATGTTTTTATATTTTAATTTTAAAAAAATGTTTAAGCACTGTCATTCAAATGTTGCATGATGACTGTCTGTCTACATACAGTCATTCCTGCACTAGACAGCAATTAACTCACTATTCGGCCAGTTTGTGCTGGGATATTCTCCATCCTCATTGCCCATACACAGAATAAGCAGGTGTACAATACGATGGAGGGATGTAACTGATTAAAAACTTCAGCAGATAAAGTCAAACTGATCTTTGAAATCAAAACAATGTCCTCAAAAGTGACAAAAACAAATGTGTGCAGTTTTCCTGAGTTGGGGACAGACAGGCGGGTTGATGACTTTGACGGTGGGGGATTTACTGAAAATGGCTTGCATAGCGCTTTCTCCACAACTGATGGATTAGACAAGCTGGAGCAGGGCTGTGAAGAAAAGCAGCCCATCTCACACTGAGCAAGCCTCACTGCATGGTTCATTTCAGCTGGGAATGAAAGAAACAAGTGCAGTGTTCATTTGGTGTGGGTGTGTGTGTGTTTGTGTGCCTGTAGAGAGATGCAGGTGTTTGCTTGTGTATGTGTGTGCATAATTTTGCTTGTCTGCCTTTATGATTGTGAGCATGAAAAATGCACTGCTTGCAGAAATTTGCTTGGAGGCCTGTGTGATGATGGCACAATAAAGGTTTCTACAGTCAATACTCCAGTATAGTCCAATAATTTGCACAGGCCCATGCATCGCTGGGAACTATCTGAATCAATAAGTGTGTAAGTAAATTAAATCGGTGATGGGACATTCGAAGAAATACATGGCCAAATGGCAAAAATGTCAGTGAAATGGAGATAGCGAGCGCTTTACCCTGCGGTGGCACCAGCAGAATTAATTTCAGTTTGTGTTGCTTTGAAATATGAAAACAAAAAGTCTGTTAAGAGAGTATGGGTGGGAGAGAAAGTGCAACTAAACCTGATAAAAATAGGCTAATGCTCATTTCTAACACCTGAAGCAAAAGGTTTCCCCACAGATTTGACACTGAGCAATCAGCTTGTTCTACAGTCCTGCCACTAGTGACTGCAAATAATCTTTGCCACAAATCAATTAAGAAAAAAATCTAATTAAGGATGAAACATTTTGCCATTATAAAAATTAATAAAAAAATTTTTTAAGTGGCTTTGGGAGATTTTGCTGAATTCAAAAGGGGCAGAAATTTCCAATGACACATTTTATGGCTACAAAAACATCATCTTGTGTTCCATCAGCAGATAAACAACACAGACTCAAAAAGAGGAGAATTATGGCTGAGGGGCAGAGATTTGAGCAATTACAGCGCAGAGGGAAAAGCCATTCTTAGCAGCCTTGTAGGAAGGAACAAAAAGCTAGCTAGGATGCCATGTTTCTGAGCTACCTGCAATTTAGTGGACTAAAAAGGAGAGAAAAAAGGAAGTGATAAGTGAGTGTTCCAGATTGGGCGAGTGAACCCCTACAGCTCCATAATTGACAGCAACATTCAGACCACAAAAAACAAAAAAACAATAGTTCATCAGGAAAAGTTTAGTAAAGTGCTGTTAACTAAGCTATTGGCTTTCTAGTATCTACAAATCATATATTTTGCTTTGTTGCTATTGACTTAACAAAGACAAACCTTAGCAAGACTGGAATATACTAGGGAACATTTTCAAACTGTCTCTCCTGGAAGGCATTCACGGTGTTGTATTTGGTTGCCAACATGAAAAGCACAATTAATAATTGTGTTAGAAATGAAAAAAAGAGAGAGATGTAGTTAAAGTAGCTCAATGCATCCTTATTTTCTCTTTCACATAACTGACGTAAGCAGGTGTGCATCTCAGCTACAGATACTAACTCCATAAACCATATGCAGGTCTAATGCATTACACTAGCAGACATGTTTTGTTTGTCTTTAAACAGATCCATATCACATTACATATGCACTTACAGTTCTATTTATACTGCAGTTGAGCACCCTGGTCAGATTAAAAATCAGAGCAGGTTGACTTACATAGCCAGGGGGTTCAGTGGCAAACAGGCAGCTCCAAAACAGAAAAGCAGTGGACAAGTCAGAAGAGATGAAAGCTAGAGAGTTGCTTACTGCACACAGGATAGCAGAAGATCTGGCACAGAACTCAGGTTAGCAGACTTGCTTATAAACATAAGTGAGGCAGGTGTTACTGATTAGACTTGTCACAGTCACTGGTTCCTCCGTCTGTCTGTCCCTCATCTCCCATATATCAGGTCAGTTTTCCTGTTACCTCCTCTGGACTCACAGTCTCTGTCTCCCCCTGATTCTCTCTCTACGATGACTCCCCACTGTGTCTACTTCTAAACTGGCTCTGATAATTACCTGAAAACTGAACCTGGACTTGCTCTCATTCTTCTCTGTGTCTACTCCTGAAATGGCTCTGATAATTACCTATGTGCTGAACCTGGACTGGTCTCCGATATATGTCTGGTTTTGACTGTGCATCTCCCTGTATTAAGTCTGATCATCGGATCTTAGATTGTAGTGTGTTTTCGGGAACAGTTGCTACTCTTCCAAGACTGTTTTCCTTCTCCTGTTAGTTTCATAGTCACCTGAAATCCCATTAATCATCTCTGTATTCTGTGCTTGAGTTACAGTTTGTGTTCTGGTATTCCTACCCAAATCATCAGACTCCGCTCGCCTTAGAAGCCATTCTCTGAAGACAGCATTTATACTCATGTTGCAGGTGGTGTAGTACCACTCCTCCTACTTACAAGCAAGATCCTGATACCTCCTCAAAGACTCCATTCTTACCTACAAGATCCTGACTCTTCTTTACATACTCTCTACTCACCTGAAAGAATCTCCTGCACGGGTTGCCAATCCCCTCCATCAAGACACCTGAGTCTCCTGAGACGTTCCAGTTCCTCAGCCTTGTTGTTGATTTCTGGTTCCCTCTCCTCTAATAACATCTGCCAAATAAATAAACCGATTCTTTATCTACACTTACATTGTGTAATTTTGGCTACATGGAGTCCCCTCTAGATGTCGTGTCAAGGCTGATTGGCAGAGTGGGAAAGACCAGAGAGAGTGAGACAGGAAATGACCAAAAAAAGACTGAAACTATGGAACCAGGCTGGAAACTGTGACCCAGGGCTGCATACTTCTCTGTACTTGCATTCTTGCAGAATGTTTTAAACATCATCAGCTAAACCCCAAGTATTGTTCCAAGTCATAGTACATATCTAGCCAAGTACAGATCAAAGAATCGGAAGTGTTCTTGCGCCGCTTGTTGTATCAAGGATGTTCAGAGAGCAGACATGAGGAGGCAAATATCCCATCATGCACCATTTAGCAACAATGGCAGATGAACACACAAAATTTTCTACTACAGTTGTTATACTGCTAGAAGTTTCTAAGAGAGGAATTAATATAATATTTATTTAATCCATTGTGATATGTAAGAATGCTCTAATAACAGTCCTTTTTTGCTTATAGCGTTCTTTATCTGTTGTCATTCCATATGTGTATACATACATACATACATACATACATACATACATACACACACACACATATATATATATATATATATGTGTGTGTGTGTATGTGTGTGTGTGTAATGTGATATGGATCTGTTTAAAGGCAAACAAACAGCAAACAGATGTGAGGAGGTTTATTATATATAACAACAAAATACTAGAGCAAAGCAGAGCTGAGCTTGTAAGAGCAAGGATGCTGCTACCTCAATTGTGTTCTGCGTCCTCAGGAGTCTGTCCTATGAGTTTGCACTTACCAAGTCTGAACTTCTAAGTACAAGTGTTTGTACTTAGTGTTCTCGGTTTTGAGAAACACCCACTGACTCTGTAAGATGCTCTGTTTAAACCCAATCGTGTTTCTTAATCTAATTAATCACAGGTCTTCCTCCTTAGCACGTCTTACTTTTCCATATGTTACTAATGTTCTGAAGAAAACCATATAAAAACCACGTTTCTTGGATTGTTTATTTTTGTGGTCAGAGATCAACATGTTACAGAAATGCATTTAAAAGCAACAACAAAGAAACCTTTCAAATGTAATAAAAATCTATATTTATAGAGTTTCATTTACTGACAGTAAAGCTAGTGATTACAAAAGTTTTTGGCAGCTCAGTTTTGGAAACTAGACTTAAACGGTCCCTGCTGATTGTTGCAAGATTACATTGTTGTAAAAAATAAGGCTAATGAAACAGTTTGCAGTGATGGATTGCAAACAAGTTTCTGGTCCTAAGTTTTCAACTACTTTCCATCATTTTTTCTTTTGGTCTATTTGTCTATATTTTAACACAATCAGGATCGTTTTGGATACATAAGCTACAGAGCCTATAGGACTATAAGGCTTTGCTAGCAGTGAGCATTGATTTTTTTAAAATTGTTTTTAATGTAAATTAGTATTTGCACATATATTCCACATGCCTTCATTTTTGTAATCATTGTGTGACTACAAATATATAGCTCTCAGTAGTTTCTATTTAACAAAAACAAAGTAAGCTAAACTAAGCAAGGGCATAATAAAAAAATAGGCTTTGCTCATACTTATAATAGTTTTTGCTTCAAAGAAGACCATGAATAAAATCAGTAATTGGTGAGTGATTTCAAATCATTACTGCTTCACTTTATGTTGATTTAAACACTTCACTTTAAGGGTTATGTTTTGAGGATTCTTCGGTATAGGATATTTATGAGATTCCTTAGGTTTGCTGTTTGTGTGTCTAATGAAAGCCAGTATGGGATGAGATCGCTTTTTTTAATCAAGAGCGTAGTTTTTCAATTTGAGAGCACACTTTAACAATTTATTGTTCAGATTTCGTTATGCTTTCTCTCAAAACCCTTTCCTCGCATTCAAAATGTCTCTGCTCGTGCTCAGATTTGCAAATATCTATATTTTGTACCATTTACAACAATAGCAAATTAACACACAAATGATTTTGTTACAGTTGTTGTACTGTTGTTAGATGTTTCTAGGAGAGGAAATAATATTTGATTATTTTAAAAAATATGTGCTAGATAGATTAAAATAAGCGTCTACCGGTAAATTGCTAATAGCAGACTTTGATGTCAATTTATGCCCTGTCAAAAATTAGCTCCTGAATAATATTAGCATTCACATAATATGTACGTTCACATAAACACATGAAAATCACAACAAAAAGTTGTGAGGGGATTTATCTTATATAACATAGAAACACTAGAGCAAAGCAGAGCTGAGCTTGTCATGAGCAAGTTTGCTGTGCCTCAATACTGCATGAGTGTACTCCATCCTCAACATTATGACAGTTTGTACTTCCAAGTACGGGAGTTTGTACTTCGCATACTTGGTATTGAGAAACAGCATTGAGAAACTAGCATGGCCATTCTAACTGGCATGAATGACCACACTGATCTAAAAACTGTAATATTATTTAATTTTTGGAATTTGTGCCCTTGGTGCTAGTTCCAGGCTGGTGCTAGTGCTAGTTTACTTTTCAACAGGCTCAAGAGCCAGCATAGAGACATGTCATTATATCATTACGCTACACATCTGCCTTGACAGCACTGCTAATGCTAAGCACAACAACTACTACGGTGTCTCTGTGCAAGTGTTGTTCCTGAGCCTAAACTCACATCCAAACACTCCAGGTCCAACACTGGTTTGCTGCTCGTTTGATATGTTTTCATTGTTGTGAAAACTAAATATTAGCTGTTAATGTTAGTCTGTGTTAGCTTTAGCAGTTAGCTTGCTAATTAGTGATAACTATGTTGGTTGTTTTTGTCATGCTGCTGTTAAACATACAAATGACACACCGTTTTTTGTCTCATTGGTCATTATAGTTCAGCCCCTAGCCCCTGATGCAATTGTTTCAAAGATTGCTGTGGAAACACAAAGAATTGGTGCAAAATGAAGCATTAAACCCAAACCAGCCCTGGAACCAGTTTAGTGGAAAAGGGATAATATTTATGTTGTGCTTGATTGTTACATCATCTGTACCTGGATGTACTGTTTCCCCACAATGTTCACTCAATATATGTTACTTACCTTTATCTTTGAGGATAGAGCACCCATGCATATTGACTCATTACCATTACAAAAGTTCCAGAGCATCATGACATTAGTCTTTGTTTTAGTTTGTTGTTAATCAATGGCTGTGCAGTCCCACGGGTGTAATATGTTTAACCTTTTTTAAGGTGACAAGTATGGGCCCCAAATACTAACAGGCCACAAGATTTTTTGACCCAGCTCTGAAATGCAAACTATAAATAAACATCACTGGATGGATGTAGGGCTTCGTGAATAAAAGTGTCAGAGCAGAATAATGACCCATTGGTTGTGGAGCCCATGAGTCTGTTCTCTCAAAACTGCTTACGCTTTGTTTACCATCCTTGTTGTCATCTGCAGAGACGCAGAATTGAAGCGATGAAGGATGAGTGCTCCGTCACAAAGACTGACGCCAATTGATGGTTTACTCTCTAAACAACAGAGGTCAGATTGAAACAAGCCACTCAGCTCCTCTGTGGTTTTCAAATCAACAGTCTCATGGAAATACTCATTACTTTCTAGTTTAACCTTTATTATATCTTGTTATCACTTTTTTCTGTGTTTAGTTAAATGAGCAGCACCATCATCATATAGAAACTTATTACAAAACTGGCTCATAACTGAGGAATGAAGGTTAGTGTATACTGTGAGCAAATGAGAGATATGAAAACAGGTGTGTAGGTAGGTCGGCCTGATATGGTCACTGAACAGATGTGCATGTGGATCTGGGAGGAAAGTCAGGTAACAAGAACAGATGAGGACAGCTTTTGGATGGTGGACAGATGCTCAGACTGGACAAAATAAGTAGAACTGTGACGGTAGTGATAACATTACACCGGCTGAACATCAGCATGTCATTCAGTGTGTTTCTGCCTTTTTTAATGCATATTTTCAACTTCCCAATAAAGGGAATGTAAAAATGTTGGTAACATATTGTGAAGAATGTGACTTAAGCATCACTCAGTCTTCAACTAAAGACACAAACACAACAGTTTGGTGTGCACTGTAACCTTCCTCAAATTAAAACTGTACATGGAAAACATAAATAAATGATCCATCACTTGAGTTTTGACTGGTGCAGTTTCATTTGGTGGTGGAGCACCGTCAGTGCAGTTCCATCTTGATGCACTCTTCTGCAATGGCACCTAACTGGAGATTGTTGTAATTAACTTTTCATATGCATCCCAATATTAGCATTTGTTGGAAGCACTGTTGTGTCTAAGTATACTATAACGATTCAGTTCACTTACTAGACCTAAATATACTCATACACCACAGGTAAGTCTTAAGTGATTTATTGATATAATCAAGAATAGATGCTGGGTCTTCAGGGTGAATAATGTCCTGACAGGCTGCTGCACAGTGGGGAGAGGAAGTGCTGTGCCCTGGAGAGACAGGCAGGTGAGTACAGGTGCAGGCCGCAGCTTAGTCAAAGAGTGATAATGATTGCTATACAGAAGGTGTGGGATTCATTGTTTTTCCCAGTGAGGTAGCAGGTGAGCAGAGTACAATTAGATAGTGGAGAGTGGCAGAGGTGAGTTGATGGAGGTGAGTGGCATCCCAACAGGTGAGTGGCAGCGAAGCTACGTCACAGGTGAGTGGTGGAGCACCTGTTATTACTCAGAGACACTTTGGGGAGAGGTGAAAAGTGGCACAAGCCCAACCATTGACTGAGGAGAAAGAATCTAAAAAGGCTGTAGGCCTTAGTGGAGGGTAGACAGTAGATATCTATAATTTGTCATCATCTGCACCCTGGCTTCCTGTTTTCTGTCCTTACGTATGGTCATATTCCGCATCTGCCTGTTTCTACTCACCTAATCACACTGATCAATAAAACACCTGTCTCTTTTACTGTATAAGCAGGCCTGCAGCTCTCTGTCCCTTGCCAGATTGTCTGCTTTCTTACCCTGTTGAGGCTCTCCACCACGCTCACCTGTTCCGATTTTGTGTGCCCTCACCTATGAAACATCTGCCGCCGGTCTTTTAATAAATGTATCCTATCCTAAACTATATCTGGTGTTGCCAAAGCGTGCAATGAGTCTACTTGTTTTTATATTTTCTGACACAGTCCACAAGGCACATCCAAAATACACATCCTGGTCAAAGACATAAATCCAAATAAACATTCATTACCAAGACAAAGTCCAGAGCTAGAAACAGAGCAGGATATGTACTCCAGTGGTTTACATAAGGTCCCACGCTGGAAAGTTTCTGTAATAAGCAACAAACCACTTTGGAAAAGGTAAGTGAAACAGTATAGGTTGTATAGTCTCAGGAACAGGTCCCTGCAATGATGGGGTGATTAGTGGACTGTGCCAAACACAGAGGTGAAAGCCAGAGTGAAGATGAATCAACATAGTGAAAACATTGGGAAGTCAAGGCTGAATCATGGCAGCCTCAAAGAACTGCAATATATGTCATTTAAATTAATGTTTTCCTCAGTTTTTCATTTGTTTGATTTGCTTACATTTAAAGATAATAAAGGATTCATTCAAAACCTCACATTAGACCATCTAAAATGTGCAAATATTTCACATTTTGTTTGATAAAGTACTTCTGAAGGATTAATTAATTATTCCTGCACTACTTTATTTCTACACATGTACATGGAAAACGTGTTAAAAAGAGGATGTTAAATGTTACATAAGACAGCCCAGCTGAGGAAAAGCTGAAGTGACAGGTTAAATAAAAGCCTGCAGAAAAATAAATTGTTCTTGTTCTTTCCTCCTCATCTTTATCCTCATAACACCAAAAGTCCCTGTGAAGATTGAGACAGAACTCTATGACAAAAAAGGAGTCTCCTTACAGATGCAACGCTTTTGGGTGTCTAAATTCCTAATTAAGTCTTCCCTTAACGGCAATGCCTGCAATCCTTGACAACCCTCCTTGAAGATAAGAGGACACTGATGGGCAGGGAGAGATAGGCAAGCAGTAAAAAGAAAAACCATGTCTAATAAATCAGTAATTAAGTCAGAGCAGAGGAGTCACTCAGAGAGGTAAAATCATGGCGAATCTTAGGGCAAAAGTATGGCAAATGCTAGTCGGTGTGATTAAGTCCTTGAAGTGTAATTGCGGGAGAGAATCGGCGTTGTGAGCGTCAGAGAGGGATTTCCAGGAGTGAAGCAAGAGGGGGGGGTGGGGAAATAATTGCATATAAACACTTTAGGTCCTGGAGCCTGGGGAGGAAGGAAGCTTGGTTGGACTACACTTGAAGCAAACAATACTAAGTTCAAAGAACAGCACGAAGGCTGCATGAAGGAGCTGAGTGCTTACCGCTGATAAACCGTACCATCTGTTGTTTATGCCCCATCGTTACCTCGTGGGTATCCTCTGTGAAGAAAATGAGACAAGCACATGGGAGACAGTATATCCATTTAAATTACAAGCTTTATTTTTCTTCTTTTACCTTCCCCCTATGAGCTCTTGGTAAGCTCAAACTTTTGCGCACACTTGTGAGTTTTATTGTGTAGTCAGCAGCGGGTACAATAACAACATCAAGTCTTATTTTTCACTCCAGATGTGTCTGTAGGGTGAGGAAGCTGTCCCTCGGAAAAAAAGGAAGCTGTTCAGGATCTGTTTGGCCATCTGCCCTGCTTGTGGAAAAGGTCACGGTGAGAATATGTTTGAGCAAAAGGTCTGTTGCTGTGTCGTGCCTTGAATGAGCCGTTTGTGCTGGACGTGCTGGCAGAGGGAAATTAACAGGCAGGAATGATTGTAATTCCTGAGCTAGAAGCCAAATGAAACCTGGTAGATTTCAGGTTACTTTGACTCCACTTTACATGAAGTAGTGTTTTTATCAATTCACCCATACATAAATTTAGAGAGTTTAGTTTTTTGACACCTTTACTAACAAGAACTGCCAGCTAAAACTAACATCTGCATTAAATTGAACAATATAGACCTCTTGTCAAACTCTCACCAATACACATGCAAAAAAGACAATAGTTTAAGGTTATGTTGTGCAAATTTGCAGATTAAATGTAAAAAAAAAAAAAAAAAACTAAACTAAATGTGTCTCTTGGTTTCTTCTCCAGATCTGTCATGTCATTAATCTCAGCCATTAAATAACTGCATATTTAAAAGGGTTTTAATATGTGATTTAAGTTGGTATTACTTTTTTTCTGTGTGATGTGTTTCAGAGCTTAATAAAGATTCAATCTAAATAAAATATTTAAAGCATCATGTAGCATCTTTAGCCCAGATTAAACTGCTGCATATTTCTTCCAGCTTTGTGTGAATCTGTGGCTGTGAAACCCATACACAGAGATCATGTTAACAGCCAAATGTGAACAGGACTCTGCATGAATGTGGAGCAGGGAAAAAATACATCTCACCTGCTTCGACTGCCACACCTGCTGATGTGTTTTTCTCCTACCTGTGGCTTTCACTCTTGATTTGTTTGGTTTGGCTGCATATTTTTATTATATGTCAAAACACAACTATTTTAATTTGCTTACTTACTGCATATGAACACAGTTACCATCAGAAAAATAAATATTAAATACATATTACATATGCAGAAAGTTTCCTTCAGTTTGGAAGGAAACTCAGTGATTTTGCTCTCACCATATACAATAACTAAACTTTAGTAGGAGTTAAGTGTCAAGTGTACATCATTTTAACATTTGTTTTTTAATTTTGTAAACCAGCAAGTTTATCACACAGAGTTCAAAAATCAAAACTGTTTGATAAAGAGCTCTCAGTCAAGCCTCCAGGAGAAGATTAGCTTCTGAATTTTACATGGATTGATTGGTAAAGTTCTCCTGAATGCTGGACGCTGTCAACATGCAAATGAGGACTTCCATTCCCTGAGAATCCACCAGCCTGAGTGGAGTCAGTGCAGTCAGTGGAAGAGAATGAGGGTCTCACGCATGCACGTACAGCCACCCACACAGACACACACTAATTAACCTGTCATTACCCACAACTGCACTTCAAACGATTGATTGATTCTTCCCTTTCACGCTGAATTCACGTCCTAAGTCGGGGTTTTTGATACTGTTGTATTTCCCAGGTTTGTCTTGGAAACAGGAAGATCAGGAATGTGCAAATTACAATTGATGATTTTCTTGTTGTCTTTGAGGAAATTATGGCAATTTTAATGCGTATGTTTTTGAAGAATTATCTGTAAATATAAGCAAATCGTGCCACTATGGAAAGTGGATATCCAAACCAAATCTGACAAGACTTTACAGTTTAAACAGATGCCTGGAGAACTTGTCTGCTTTGCTTAATGATTAGAGGCTGATGTTTTCCTCCTCAGAATGAGAGCACGAGGACCATACTGTAAAAACAAATCACAAACTTTTAGACTCTTTGGCTACATTTCTATCTAAATGTAGCACAAATTTAAAGGACATTTTCAGAAAATCAGTGAAGTAAGATGTGAATAAATGTATGTTTCCATCCACCAATGTTATGCAAAGATAAAGAGTTATCTGGTGGACCACAATCTTAATCAACAATCTTGGGCAGGACTATTTACTTTTATTGAGTTTACCAGTTTATTTTGATTTGTAATGCAATTGCAGACATTTATAAAACACATTTAACTTTTCCATTATGGGTTTCTGGTGGGCGTGAGTAGCTATTCTATCAATTCAAAACATAATCAATAAAGTAATTAGCCAAGGCTGCACAGAGCAGGGGTCAAGGTTTCTTATGTTTCAACCTGTACTCCCACAAGTTAAAAAGTAAAGCTTGCTGTTATAAATGTATACTCTCAGGTGATATTACTGGAGTAATTTTCTAACACTTGTTAAGGACATTATACAACCATTTCTGCAAGCTAAGTGCTCTCATGAGCAGCAAATCGTCTTTGACTTTTTAAATTGCAGATGATTTTTTGTGTTTTCTTCATATTAAATAAAATTTTAAAAATTACAAAATTATACACATATTATATATTGTTGTATGTATTGATATGTTTTATTGTGTATTATTAATACTACAAAAGTCTTTAGATGTAGAAAATTAGTTTTTTCTGCATTACAGTTTAAGACCACAAGTCAAAAACCATCAGTGCACAGTAGTCTGCACTGTACATGGATTTCACACATGAATAAACCCTATTAAAAACATATGGCTGATGTTGGTGTAGTCTAGTTGCTTGAATTGTTCCTGGATGCTTTCTCTCAAACGTTGAAATGACTATTTCACTCTTGAACTTCTACATGTCTTATATTAAACATGGTTCCAGATTAAAACTAGTGCATACTGGACACCTCTGCCATTTTGAACCCCACCCCTCTGTGCATTTTAGGCAACACAGAACTTTGTCCTTTAATCCTTTCACATATTCAGGTTTTCAGTTGCCTGACATACTGTAGGACTGTTCCCTGAAAAATGGATATTGCTTTTATTCACTCCATTGCACACACTGTCACCCAACACTGCCTCCTACAAATAGGAACTATAACTTTTCCAGCGTGAGGAAACGAAGTCTCATATGCTGCCAGACTTAAACGGATGACTGTCTCCAAAGCTTGTTCCAAGAATCTATGATACATCCTCAAAAGCGCTCACCTACTGTAATACAGTGATACAGAAAAATACAGATGCAGCAAATGTCTGTAGCTTTTCATCATTGGATGAGTTTAAATCTTTGAATTTACCTGTATTTTAAGAGAAAATAGGGGGGAAAATCTTCAACTCAGTTATATTTTCAGTGTTGCAGAGAGCTGAAGCTGTAACAGGTTGCATGATGAAAGGAAAACTCCCCAGGTAAGTTTTAAAAGGTTGTAAAATGTAAGAAAAAGAACTCACTCCTCCATAGTCATTTCCTGAAAGGTGAAGGTTATAGCTTTAGTCCATTTAGTAAGTTTTAATTTTGTTATTATGTTTCAGTCAATGTTTTATAGTCAGTGATGCTGTTATTGACTTTGTGGAGTTTTTACCCCTTAACTAGCACATTTTATCACATCTAACAATGGTTCTATAACAGGAAATGCAGCTGATGGACAACAAGAGCATATGTGGACAAATAATTAGCGCAAAATGTTTGCAACTGAAGCTGACTAAGCTCATCTGTTTTTTCACATCTGACCAGGACGGTATCATCAGACAAGTTATTGTGTGAGGCACACAGCACTTACAGTACAAACAGCTGCAGCCAGGCTGAGTTTTAAAAGGAACTTTCAGTGCTTTTAGATGGGAATCATGATCAGGATCGAAACTAAGCCACTGATTTTAATCTTGTTTTTAATCATCTTAGTGTGCTGAACAGAGATGTTTGTATTTTTGCAACACAGGTTTAGCAGGCAGACAAACAGACCAGAGACTCAAACATGAGTGGAACAAACACTCAGGTAAATGGGGAGCTGAAGCAGGGCAAGTTAAATAGGTTACAGAACAGGTGTGGGCAATGGAGATGATTAGTGAAACGTACCACTGCAGAGATGGGACCAGGAGGAACAAAGAGGAACATGGACCAAAAGAGTAATCTGCTAGAAAACAGGAAGTCAGGGAGAGAATTATGACAGAAGCTGATAGTTTTGGTTTAATTTCAAAAAGACACCTGACAAATGAAAAATTGTTCTATGCTTAATCTTGTGTGGCTGTATAATGTCTAAAAAGTGTGGAAATTGTTTTTTTGTTGTTGTTGTTATGTGGGAAGTTTATGTAACATATCATTGGTATACTGTGTTCTCTTATGAATACATGAATAAATTTAAATTATTGATTTCCTCTGGTGATCTTTCCTGAGAATATCTCAGCTCTGAACTCTGGCCATCTATAACTGCAGTGACAGTGACATTTACAATTATTTCCTATTTGTATATATTCACATTATTATTATTATTATTATTATTGTTGTTGTTGTTAGGGTTAGGGGTTGTTATTATTGGTGCATACGTGGTTAGGAGCCAGGCAATGCAATGCATTTCCAAGCGAAAAATTATAGGTGCTATCATAAAATCCCTACATCTTTGATGAGGAATTAAAAGTTGGTGTCTGATGTCATCAGATTTTCCTACACACAAACACATTTTAACACACAAACCCACAATGGGGTTTGTGGGACAGGTAGGGAAATAGCTCCACTACTAACACTTGGTTAGGTTTACGTACAAGGTTTAGTTTGGTTCATATTTAGTAACAGAATTGTGCTTTAGGTTAAAATAAGCACTTCCTTAACAGAGTGTCGTAAGGATGATGTATTTTTCCGAACCAGTTCGTCACGTTTCAACAACCGTCTTGCTATTTAATTTTCATGAAGAATTAAAGAACCCAACATTAAGAGTGAACAGAGTGGTTTATTTGGTTTTGTGCAGTCTATAAGTGTGGTCATCATTAGCAACTGCTGCTGCCTGAGGAATAGAGGTGTTTTGCTGAAGCAAAAATGGCTGAAATTGGTCCCTGGAGAGTGTTAATTACCTCCCTGACACCATATCAATAAATATTTGAGGAGAAAAGAGGCTCCTGAGGGTAAACAAAGAGAACCTGCTTTCCACCATGCTCACTCAACCTTGAAATATGGACCGTCGATAAATAAAGCTACAGGCAATGGGCTTTTAATCATTCATTGGTGCTTATTATTTAAAATAGAAACATTTAAGAGAGGTTATTTGTGTTTCTTTTGTTGCTTTAGCAGTAAATGTCAAGCAGTATTTCTGAACATAAGGACATTTATGATAAAGCTGAAAAGGATCGATTAAACAACAAAAAAAGATTTATAAATTTTAAATAAAGACAGCTGGAGTCGTAATTCTGATTCATAGCATTTGCTTTAATAATTCACCAAAAAACAGCTGCTGCTTGTTTCATCGTCGTCAGACCTGACACAAATGGGAAACTACAACGGGAACTTCACGGCATTTTACAAACACACAGGCACAGAAATGACAAGCATCCTTTCTACTCTTCTCTAGACGTTGCTCTTTAATTTTCTGTAAAAATGCTGTACAGGGCAGTTTCTGAATTCGAGAAACAATTATTACCAAGAACAGGAAGGAGATTCAGAAGCAAGTTGAGCTTGAAAGGATGAAAAGGTTGAATAATGACAGGGGGTGAGGCCGCTTCGTAAAAGATCAGGAGGCTAAAAATATTCTGTCTTATCTTTACTCATCTTTCAGTGAAGAAGTGTTTAATTTTAAATGAAAAAAATATGAATAAATGTGACAAAAAAGGCTTCTGAATGTGCAGATCCAACCTTCGCGATCCTTGATTTTGTGCATTTTTACACCATTTGCCTCCAAATAATGGTGATATTTTGCCTCCCTTTAAATCAATAATCTTATATCACTTTAAGTGTAAAAAGAACATATAGGGTGCATCTATTTCTCCAGCCCCTCGTACATCAAGTGCCTCTTTCATGATGGATTGGTTGAGAGAAAAGACTAAAGACAGGTTCATTTATCATGAATGGAGTGAACCCTGTGTGGTTAATCACCAAGTGCATGTTACAGCTCTTTTTACTGGTTTCCTGCAAAAATATTCCTTTTTTAATTAATTAAACGCCTTTTGACCAATGCTTTATCCATCTCTCATTTACATGTACGGCCAACACAATTACAGACTGACTTGTATGCTTGTACAACAAAGAGCTAGATTGCAGTGTCATCACACAGATCGTTTGTTAAAATGATTGTAGACAAAGAACGGCTAAAAAGCATAAACCAGAACATGAATGATAAGGAGGGCTGTTGTGCTTTGGGCGTATTTCTTACATTAGATGATCAGTTCTGTAGAGAATGGGTCAGACTTTGATTGTTTCCAGGCTGAAGAGGCCTAACATGTCAGCTTGATTAGGTCCACAGTGGCTTGTCCAAAATACTGCCTCACTAACCTTAACATTTAGTTGTGTTTAGTCATCATAGTCAGACTGATACAGAATTTGCTAGGCTGCTACTAAGACTGATGTTTGTTTTTGATGTGGTTTTATTTGTTGTTTAAGCCAATAACTATATGAGCAGGACTTTTAAAAGTAACAAATAAACTGCTAATACGAAGCCAGGACTGTTTCAAGACATATTTTTAGTATTTCTATTTGTTAATTTCACAGAAAACACAGTAAAGAGTTCTGACTATTTTTGTAGAAAGTGCAATCTCTCAGTGGTTTTGCAGGAAAATACAGTAAAGAAATGTTGTTGCTGACTTCAACAAATTCATTTTTCAACATTTTAAGCACCACCAGGAAATTCTAAAATTGAAGAAGTATTGTTACTTTCCTTTAAGTCTATTTAGCATTGAAAGGCAGTAAATAAACTTTAATTATTGGTCTGTAAAACAATATAAAGTATCTGCAAGCAGATATAAGTCAACAGCTGCAAATCCACCAGTAGATGCCCATCAAGTAATAATTATATTCATAAACACTGTCTTCATATCTGCTTATAATTACATTAGCATGTTTTACAAACCACTTATTAAACATGAGTGCAATAACTGGGAGATTAATCATATACTAAAGCAACAACAATTTTTGGGTTGCTAGTTTCTCCAAAGTAAATGGTGGAATGGTCAACTGTCAACTTTCCTGATTATTTAAATTATTGTATAATAAGTGTAAATTGCTATTGGTTTATTAAGCATTAATAAAGTCATTATAACATTTACATTCCTTATTAAAGAGCTGGTGTCACAGAAAATAAAACAAAGCTTTGAGGTGGAGTGATGGCAAAGATTTCTGCATCTCCAGGGTCTTTTTAAATAATTTAAAAGGTAATTTAAAATTGTGACTCTCCACACCGTACTGAAAATTGACCTGTCAAATTATTGATAATAACTTGATGATGATCTTATTTTAGCTGTGATTTCCTTATCTCCAAGTCTTCTCAGGTCAGCGTCATCTGTGCCAGGACCTTACTGGTGAGTAATGCTCAAGCTCGAGGCTTGAGAAATGATTAGATTTTCAATCAGGTTTTAGGCTTTTCAAAAACTTTTTTTTATTGCAGTCTCATGGCAAAAGCAGAAAATTCAACTACCAGTGTGTCCCACAGTGACAGTTCATTTGCACTTAAGTCAGACTCTCTCTGAATCCCTCTCGTAGCCCGAATACATTTACAACTGAATATCCTAATAGAGCAAATCCTGAACAGCAAACTATGTTCTGAATTAATCAATACAAATATTAAAGTAACTTATTTCTGTTTAAAAAGGAATTTTAACCTTATCACCACTGCCAATCTTGAACATCCGCATTTTAAATGCATTGAATACTTTTTGAGACAACTGAATATTTTTATTTATATACAACATTTTGGTACAATATAATTCTGTATCTGGTAAATCCCAACCCCTTATTCCACTCACTGCTGTGTCTGAATGCCCTGAAGTGAAATGAATAATTTGCCATGTTTGTTTCGTTTAGAGCAAACATAAAAAGAGCTTCGCGACCTCGCATCAGACTCTAACAAAGTAAAACGTCAACAAAAACAATCTCATATCAGAAAAAGAGAAGAATATACAATCATTCTGTACACGATGAGGCTGCAATACAAAAGAGATCACCCTGTTTGGGTCGAATGTACACTTCATTGCTTTAACGATACAGTAAACAGACAAATTGCTTGCCTCAACATATAAAAGTGAAAAAAAGACAAACATCCATCTCTGCGGGTGTGAGAAATATTCAAAACCGGATAAATCGATACAGCCATCATTAACTGGATCCCTGCAGCGCCTGTCCGCTCCTGACCCGTTACTGACCCATTACTCACACACATAAACACACACTATCGCACTGCTGAGCCCATATATCCACCAGTTTCTTAATTAATGAAGGTATTAAGATGAGGGGAGTCAGTACAGTGTGGGCTGTCAGCGAAGGTCTGGTCAAAGCTGAGGGATGATGGTGGTCTGAAGCAGATCAGGGTGAAGAGCAGATGGACAAAAGAAAGATAAATCATCCACCATCCGAGAGAAAACACAAAAACGGATGCACTGCAGTCATGAACACGAAGAAAACTTGCGTGAATATTTGAAATATTTGCGTGTTAAGTCCAGAGTTGCAGCCAGGAGGCGATTACGTTTGGCTTAAAGCTTTGCATAAAGACTGCAAGGATGTGGAACAACTAGCCTGGCTCTGCAGTGTTCACACAAGTCCACCTACCAATATGCGAAAAGCTTTTTTAATTACTGTAAAGGCACTAGAGGGCTAATGAGGGTCAGAAAACTACCTAAACCTGATGTGCATAAATGAAAAAGTAAAAAAAAAAAACGTCTCTACACCTAAAAACGTCTAGAATCACACACCTTTTGTTTTGCAACCTCGTCTCCTAAAAATGACAAATGAATTTATACGTGGAATGTAACTGGATTTGTAGATGTGGATGTGTTTAGCTATTAACATAATGTCTATAAGTTGACACCTAATATAAATCACGTCACAAAAATGTTGATGCTGAATATATCAAATATTCTTTAAAAAAATTTATATACAACATTTACTTTTTCTTTTCACTTATAACCAGTCTGTTAGTACATCATCCACAGCACATGACCACATCATTATTAAATGTTTTTATGGTCATGTTTAAGCACTTACAGGACTTGGTTATGGTTAGAGAAAGGTCTAAGTTAATAAATAAAAACAGTCACTTCACACCTAATGTGTTTATTGAACTTTAAGTAAAACCATTAATTTTTCTCTGTTGCAAAAAACCCACCATCTCACAGTCCTGCACATTTTACGCCATCCAGCTACCTCTATGTGCCTCGCTTAATAACCCTTATTAATAAATGCAGCGCTTTTCTATTCAATAAAATATGGTATTTTTAGGAGACAGGGTTATGGTTTTGCTACTTTCTGCTCTAAATATGTTAACACACAACCATATAACACCTATAACCACTATGTTAGTGTATGATTTTAAATGATTAGATATAGAGCAACATGTTATTTAGTGAGCTTTAGAGGTGCTGGTGAGATTTCTTTTCCTGTGGACAGAGCCAGGCTAGGGCTTTCCTGCCGCTTCCAGTTTATGCTAAGCTAAGCTAATCATCTCCTGGCTCTCATGGAGTAGATAAAGCACAGAAATGAGAGTAGAATCCATATTTTCATGTCATTTTCAGAAATAAAGCATCATCAATATAATCACCAAGATTTTGAGACATTTCTTACTCAATCGATAGCATCTGCATTTGTCATGTGTAGCATCCCACTTAAATCCTGCATAAAATGCCCGACTACCAAAATAAAAAGACATTCGTTTAACAATGTAATAAAATGAAGTTCAGACATTTAAAGATGTAACATCCAATGTTTTGGCATTTTTGCTTGGTATATCACCTAAAATATTAACCAATTATTTCTGACCAACCAATCAACCAGCTGTTTCAGCAATGAATGTGATTTTAGTTTAGTTGGAATGAATCCTCATTTCTGTCCATGCGTTTCCGACAACAACTCCTTTACCGATTAACATCGTAGCAACAGTTTGTTCTAAACATAAACATTTTGGATGACAGAAAAAGAAAGATGTGTTGATTCTCTGTTTCCTCAGATGATCCAGAAAGAACTAAAAGCGGATCCTGCACAGTCAATTCCTGCAGCATCGGAGAACTGGGTTGCATCCAAGTCTGGACTGAGTACCGCAGCACCAGCTGGTGACACTGCACTTGGATCCTACACTCAGCTAAACAACACTATGATGACTGATGCACTTCTACAAACCACAGATTAAACAGGCATCCAGCCACTGTGAGTATGAGTGACTGTCATACTGGCCCAGAGCCAAAAACAAATCAGTTGGCCAAAAACATATCTGGAGTTATTCCCAAAGCCCTCTTTCAGAGAAAATAGATCGAGTAGGACAGAATGGAAGTTTCAGGGCCAAAAAAAAAGTGAATGTTGTGTATTTCTGTATTAATCTCTCTAATAAAAAAGGGACACAATGGCAGAGCGTTTGTGATTCTCCTTCCTGCCTTCTTCTCCATCTGTGTCTCTAAATTGCTCTGTAGTTTCCTTGGACGCCCTTGATGTGAGTAAAGTCCCCCCTCCTCTCTTGGCCTAAGAAGAGGCAGGGCTGGTGGAGGAATCCAGTAGGGGTCCGCGGCAGTCCGTGCAACCTCCCCTCCATCCTCAGCCGCAGGAGATAACAGTGAAACGTTTGGAGATGCAGGACATGTTGTGCAGCACGATGCCCAGGAGGAAGAGCAGCACACATGCCACCAGGATGACTGTGCACACGCCGGACCACGTAGAGCCCTTACCTCCTCCTTCCACTGGGCCAGTAATTCTCCTCTCAGCCTCACCTCCCTCTAGCCCTACATCATCCAGATCCATAGCCAGGCCCAGAGGTTGCTGCTCGGGCACGGTCACCACCGTCACCCCCTTCTGCTGGCCACCAGGCAGGAAACGACATCCCAGCTCCCCCGGAAGGCCAAGCGACCGCTCCTTGGCGATCGGCAAGGGAACCATGTAGCAGCCATTGCTGGGGAGGCGGATAAAGACGGGCGTGTGCTCAG
>OMLM01013076.1:0-17226 GCA_900302695.1 Helostoma temminkii | reverse complement strand
AACAGGTGCAAAGCAGTTGTTTAAAACATTCTCAGGTGAGAGAGACCATGATGCTTCAGCCAGTCAGAAGCAGAATGATACTGGAGTACTGAAGGTTATGTTTGCATATGGATATCAACATTTAGAAAAGTAAAAACAAGACATACAGTTCATATTATACACACATATTATCTATTATCTATCTATTTGAGTCAACAAAGCCAGATTCAGTTATGTTTCCTCAAATATAGTTGATGAACATAGTACTGGCATGTTTGGCTTCAGCTTAAGAAAACAATCTGGTTGCAATATTACACACAAAAACATTTATATTTTTTAGCAGAGATCATCACAGAAATAGTCATTGAAACAAATAGTACAAAATGTTTTCTGAATAATGAATGAATAAAAGAATAATTTAACAGTTAATAAGTTCATAATTTAGTTTAAAACTAAATCCAGTTAACAAATAATGGGAGTGTTAAGGGCCCTCATAACCCTGGTATTTTTAAATCTTTGTTATGGCCCTGCTGCCAACATAACCACATAAATATTGACTGTGAGAGGTCAAAATGTTGTATAACCTTCTTCTACCATGTTTATTGTCTGCCTCCTTACAAGAAATATCAAATACGGGCAGAAATGCTATATATAAATATATGTCCTTCAACAACTTAAGCATGACATGTATCTGGATTCTCTTTTTTTATGCAGCAAACTGGGGAATTCTTTCCTCTCATGCACAGAAAGACCCTATTTGGCCCTATATTTTTTTACTCTTGAGTCTGTACCAAAAGCTAATTACTTGTTAAGCTCAAGAACAAAATTCATTCCAAATTAACTTCGATTAACTTCATCAAACTGGGTTGAAAACTCAATTGGCACATTAAAAATAATGCCTTTATGAAGTTAAACTAGTCTCTTCCAACAGTTTATTCCATCAGTGTTTTCTTCCCTACATCAGATATTAATCACCAGACAAACTGACAGGAGCTGACACACTTTCAAATATGGCAGTCATATTAAAATCTAACAGCTCCATTTGGAGTCTGCCCATGATGTTTTGGCACTCCAGCATCACATTTGTCATTTCCATTGGAGTTTCCATCATTGAAATGACAGATAAATGCATTGTGCTGAGATGCAGGTGTTGTACAGGGCTAGTTTTATGTTAATAGCCTGTCACTTATGCATGCAAGTATGAAATGAATTCTTAATCTCCCTGCTTTTTAGGCTGCTTGTTATAAAACGTCTCACCAGCAGTAGTAATGGAGCAGTCAATTAATCTCAACCATGGGATTTTAGAAGCAAGATAAATGTTACAGTATCACAAATATGCCAAATCAAATGTGTTCTCCTCTAAGTTGTGACTGTAGGCAGTGTGCTGAGCCAGCATTTGCACACCACTGCTGTGTCAATTTCCCTACCCACATATTAAAGCTTTGGTTGGAAGTCAACACATCTTCTCCAGAGTACATTTAACAGCTAAAGTAGTCACGCAGGAGCTGCTGAGGTTAAGGGCAAGAGCAACTCCATCACTGCTTTTTACGCTCCGCAGTGTGTGAGTTAATCCAGAACTCATCAATTAACTGAAACTGCGCCCCATTTTTCATACAGCTTTCATTCTAACTGCACAGGCAAAGAGGACAGTGAGCGGGCTGTCCTTGAAAAGAGGTTACAGTGGAAAGTAATGGCAGTGTACTGTAAATGTAAAATGAACATTTAGTTTTGCAAGGAGCAAATAGAGTTTAAGATTTTTTTTTTTTTTTTGCACTGGGTTTGGCACACGCACTCAATTCGCCACCCAGCCCTACGTCTGACTGCTCTAATATGCACACTTCACCAAGTCTTACTCATTATAAAATTACAAGAAATAAAAAGCTGCAAAACTTACTAATTAAGCAGGAATTGTTAAATTTCTCTGGTTAGAAGGGCGAGCATCATTTTAAAAATTTGAAACTTAAGATAAGATAAGACTTTATTTATCCCACGATGGGGAAATTCTTTTGTCTGCAGCAGCAAAGTGACATTAAATAGTACAACTAGTAGTACTGTGTAGTACTGTGTTGTATAGTCTGATGGCTGTGGGGAGGAATGACCTGCGGTAGCGCTCCTTCTTGCACTGTGGGTGTAACAGTCTCGTGCTGAAGGAGCTGGTCAGAGCCTCGGCAGTTTGGTGCAGGGGGTCTATCTATCTATCTATACTATTCCTGTGAGTAGTTATAAAGCACAAGGTTCAAGAATCACATATTTTAAAAAGAAGCACAAATGAATTAATTTTTTCTGGAGTAATAACAAGATGTTTTTACAAGCTTTTATTTGTGTGAATATCTTAATAACTTGCTACTTTTGCCAGTTGTTTTTGCAGATGTGCCGCTCTTTGAAGTTATTGTTGCTCATTAGTTCACCAATGTGTGTTATCACCCAACATCAGAGCTGGAAGTCACAAATTCTCCTGTGGTTGAAAGGTGATATCTCTGCAGCATTTTTGGAATAAGATGTTGAATCATCATATGTGGGAGTATGTTCTGGTATTGTGTCTGTATGTGTTTCAGTTTATACTGTATGTGCATGTTGCTTGAGTGCTTTTTGTGTACTGTTATCATTGAGCTCACGTCTCTATGTACCACCACCACAAGTATGATGTGTGTTGCACTGTGTGTGTGTTGCACTGTGTGTGTGTGTGTTTGTGTGTGTGTGTGTGTGTGTGTGTGTGTGTGTGTGGGCTCTGCACAGATGGACCCCCTGATAGAGCCCTGTGCAGTCGACCACTGCAGGACACATTATGGCAATTTCCAGCTTGAGGGGCCAGTGAGCGTCAGACCTGGCAGGTGAGCTGGATGGGCTCAGCCCTGCAGCACTGCCGGAGCGTGACCGACCACCACACTAACTCCTGCACTGCAGGCTGCCCAACCACGGGAGACGATCATAGTGCTTATACAGTACATCTCTCCAGGTACTTGGTTTCATTCTCTAAAGCCAATGTTTGACTAGAGAAACAAAAACTGAACATTGTTAGCTTCACAAAGCAGGAACCTCTTGTAAAACTGTGGCAGTAGACTCAAGTTACTTTTAGCTATATGCACCTAATAAACAGTTAACTGAATGTGTATTACATGAATACGCATCTACGGAATAGTAAATATTTTTTTCAGGCAGGTTTCCCAATGAAATCACTGGTCAGCTGTTAACAATGCCATGCTAAAGTTCATCTCTGCAGCAGAAAAGGTTGTAACAGTCTAAAGAGCATCACTAGTCAAAGAGCAGAGAACTCTTTCTTCATCCAACCATCATAAAGTAAGAAATCCATCAGCAGCTTAGTCACCTCAAAAGGAGGGGCAACTATTTCCTTCTGAACTGCTGCATCAGGCTTTAACTGTAAAGATAAAGCACTATGGAGCAGCGTTTCAAAGTTTTTTGCATTTGGACACATTTGACGTTACGCACATTCCTGCCAATGTTATAAAACTGTTTCACTCATCTACAGGTGGTGGTAACATGCCAGGAAATAACATAAGAGCTAGCAAAGCCATTGAAGAAGAATACAGTGACACAGTGAATATGCATGTAAATTTAGCAGGAGGAAGGTCTTATTCAGAGAAAACACAGCCCTTCTAATTAATTTCAGGGGAGTACAACGACTGCAGCAGAGACGGTTGCCGTGAAGGGCTCTGACAAATCAACGCAGGTCGTGTGTAGAAAGAAAGTTGGATACTACATGTTACATGCTTATGCCCTTTTGAACACAAACTGGTACTAGTGCTGGTTCACAATTGCTTTTCCATTGGACCGTTACGCTACGTCTCTGCTTCCACAGCACCTCTAAGCACAACAATAACCACTAACCAATAATAACCATGTCTCTGTACAAGAGTTGTTCCTGACTTTGTGAAACCTGTACCCAGACATCCAAACCTAGTGCTTGACATATGTGTATAAGTGCACTTACACGGATGACTTATTTCATAACCTGCCTCATGCAGCTGTCTTTTTGGTGGGAAGGAAAACTTCCACAACCCACAACCTGGCCAGTCAGAACAGGGTGCAGTGGAGGGAGCTCACAGTGGAAGGCACAGGAGAAGTGTCAAAAAGAGGAATTATAACATGTATCTATCTATTGAGGGAGTCACCACATTTAAAATTAGGGATAATATTTAAATGCAATCTCAGTCAACAACTGTCATGTTTATACTGAATTAAACTGATATGTAAATATCCTCTCAGACTGGCCATTAATGATTGGTGACATAGATGCTGATAGCATTCATTTATTCACAGACACACACACAAACGTTTGCAATAGTTTGTGATAATTAAGTGTTTAGCAGACAGTTTTTCAGTAATGATCCTATTGTTTGTTTAATCTTCATTAAGATAGAAGATATTTTGACACAAAATCATTATCTCAATACTGAGAGAAATACTTTTTCATTCATAATTTAGCCTTGTGCAGCCTTAATTTACATATGTCATGGCTAAACATAAAACTGTTTTTTAGACACACACACCATCCTTCTGGCATCCATAACACACTCCCACAATCACAACATAAATTTTATTTTTTTTTAAACAATCTTTGTATAGATGAATGATACAATGGAATGGAAGTGGATGCAATTTCATTTGTGGTTATAATATTTCAAAAGGTCTCTTTGTTTAGTATCAGAGTATTTTGCTGATGCTCCTATACTGTCCCATCATTCGTCAGTACAAACACACTGAGTACAAACACTCTCATCTGCAAAACAAATCACAGGTCTTCTACAGTCCTTTGATGAAACACAGTGATACACTGAGCAACTGTGCAATTTTCAAAGCAGATGAAAGAAGCCACGATTTCAGCAGCCTGATCTCCGTAGACATATTCCACAAATTTAAAGATTCGGGAGATTCAGAATGTCTCAGATACGGATACAAATTCAACTCCCAGTCTTTCAAAAAGAAAGATATCTCCCCTGGAAACATTTTATAAGAAAACGAGGTCTCATAAATGTAGATCATAATGTGCTGTTGTCTGCGATTTTGTAAGAGCAGGTCTCATTTCTACAAATGGAGTATATCTCGCTGAGAGTTCACCACAGAGTGAGTGATAAGGTCAGGCCTCTGGGCCTCTGAAGAGGTGGCTCTAATAAGACATCTCAGAATTAGAGTTTTATAGAAACAGTGTGTGTGTGTGAGTGTGTTTGTAGCATTTCACAAGACATAAGAAGCTCAGCAGGTAGGTATTCAGTACAAAATACATAAACACTTCACTATCTCTAGAAGCTCAAAAACAGCCCGATTAGATATTCATCACATGTATCGTCTTCTGTTCAACTTGCACCTCGACTCGCACATCTATCGCACTTACAGCAACGCTGCGAGGTAACGCTTTCAAGAGTCTATCAGTCAATTTGAACCACAGATGGGAGACCTAGCGTGTTGCTGGGAGATAAAAGTTGTCATATCGCTGCTGTTTTGACAAAACCTCGCTGTGAGCTTCTCAGGGGGAAAACACCAGCGGTGACGAGGTGACGGAGGTGCACATTTTTAGAGCTGCCCTCAAACGGTTTCGTGTCACCTTGTCACCATTAACACTTCAGTGTCTTCTGTGGCGTGATGATGCGTTAATTACAGGCAAACAAATGTGACAGGCGAAATCATCTACTCCACAAGGCAATCTATCTCTCACACACACACACACACACACGCATCTGTTTTCAGGAAAACTAAGTTGTCAGGGAAGAGAATCAGTAGCATTTCTGAGGAAACCATGGATGAGTCTCCCTGAAGAAAAATGTTTCAATACAGTGCCTACTTTCACGTTATTTAACACTTGGTTTTGCTTATAGTTTTAGTTATTGAGCCACTCTTAATGAAATTAATGCATTTTTCTCCAGTTCTCTGTGGAATAGCTTCTAAATAATCGATAATCATGGAACTACAGTATACTGTATGAGATATACAAAATAAAAAATTATTAATTTGAAGCATATTTAACTAAACTGAGCAAAAAAAAAAGAAAGTTATGTGGGGCGAATGTCATCCAGTTTTTCCCTCGCAGTCCTCATAGGTGCAGGCAAGATTGTTCTTTTTCAACCAACCACTTCCCTATAATTATACTAATAATAATAATTACTATTATTACATAACCAATTTTGACAAAGAACTGTAAGAGCCTCCTGTGTGCTGCTATAGACTGATCTGCAGCACCTTCAATTGAGATCAGGGCTTGAGCAAGCATGGCACGCTCACCTGTCGAGAAGCCTCCCCCCTGAATCCACCAAAGTAAATTAAAGCTCTAACACAATAAGTGTTTTAGGTGAAAAGAATCATTTAGATGCTGCACTTTGTATTTGGAAAATCTCAACGATGAAGAGAAAACTGAGTATCCTGTCTCCAAACCAAATAGGCTCATACAGCACTGGTTGCTATCTGGTTTACTGGGGACATATCAAACAGCCGTGTGTGAAACAGCAGTGGGGGTCGATAGGGGCTCAACAACAAACTCCAAGGTTAATCCAGCTGCGCTGAATGGCAGAAAGTCCCTGCAGCCAGTTTTAACATCTGATGGAAAGACTGAAGCATGAAGCATGAAGTGTGTTACAGCACTGAATTCATGCTCATTATTTTGGAATAAGATGTAATGGTCGGATGCATACAAGTTTAACCAAACCTGCACCCTTTAATCTTCGGTTTGAACCTTTATACCATGAGCTACCGTGGCCCCCCAGAGATAAAGCGCGTACAAATGTGAAAGCACGTACAAAAAGGAAACGCGCTGCAAATTACAAACCGCAGCAAACACAAAAGCCTGTACGAATTTGAAACGCTGCAAATACACTATAAGTGCTCCAGGTCACTAGGTGCAGTAATGAGCTTGTGTGGACCAGTGGCTACACAGACCAGGATGAACCGATCATTAATACATCCTTGGTACTACACTAGAAGATATAGGTTTCTGTCACTAGAAATGCACTTACCGAAATTGTATTACACATTTTCTACCCAAATCTTGCTAAAAGAAAATCACTCACATACTTTAAAATGTCCCTGACCCATCACTTGAAGGCTAAAGCAGTCTTCCTTTAAACTCCCCGCTGAACGTTTAACCTTCATGCATAAATGTTCCTCTCTGTATGAGTCACATTTTAAATGGTGGATTACTTTCTGTCGTCCCCACCAGCTTTGACTGCGTTGTAACTGAACGTAATGCATAACAGCTACTTTCCATTTAATGCAATCAGGATTTAAAATGCCAATTAAAGAGGCGAATGTCGTTCTGAATGGCATAAAAGGGCTCGATGTGGTTCAAGCACCACAACAGCGCTGTAGGTTGATGGAGTGTGTGGTGTTGCCAGGCAATATGCAGCTGAAGAAGCAGACTTGCTACCAAATAAAATTCACATTAAAAACAACAAATGTAGTGGAGCAGCCACAGAACAGCAGGCAGTGCTCTGTCCTCTATCAGTGACAGGCTGTGTGTGCTGTAATCCATACTGTGTAAACAGTCTGCCACCAGTCATTAAGGGACACAGGAATCAGCACTGAGTAAATACGTAGCCTGCACAGGAATGGGCTCCATTAATTCGAGATCATGTTCACATATGGTTTCTACTTTGCATGATAGCACTGTAACTTGAAGTTTTGAAATGCACGGCGAACAGTGTTCACAGATAGTGGTTTATGGAAGTATACCTGAGCCCATGCAGTGATGTCCATCACAGAACCCTACCTGTTTTTAATACAGTGCAGTCTGAGGGCCTGATGATCACAGGTATCCAGTTATGGCGTTGTCCCTTCACCAGATTCTCTGAATCTTTTAATGACATTCTGTACTGTAGATTATGATATTAAAGTCTATTTTACATTGAGATGATCTTTTTACAATCATGACACTGACCTGTTGCCAATTAACCAAATTAGTAGCAAAATTAAAGTCTCCTTTCCCAGACTTTGGTTCCTACGACCTTATTTCTGTCATAAAATGCTACATTTTAAATAGGGGGTTGTGACATTACAAATCACTGCATTCTTTGGAATTGTAAATCTACTTTATCATTCAGTAAATATCAATCAATTAAAATCAATGACATTTTGCAGCACAGTGCACTTGAGGTTACCTGAAGAAGAACTCACTGCTACAGTTGCTAATTGACACATTTATCTACTTCATGTCTGGTTTTTTCCCCTGACGATGTCAGAGAAATTGTAGCTTAACAGAGAAGGTGAATAACAGATCTGATTCATTTGCCTGCAGGACCGAACAAATCCAGGTATTTCACCAACTTGAATGCGGATCAAACATGGATCAGCTATTGGAACCCATCCCTTGTCATTATCATAACTGCTAGGTTGGGGATTCATGCGTGAACAAGTTGGCATATTTTCCACTTGTGTTTTCTGTTTGGCAGGTTGTTTTCTCTCCTGCTCTTTATGGTTATGTGTGATTTCCTGCTCTCAATTTGAATGGACGGTAAATCAGAACAGAGAGTTCATCCTCAGCCACAAAGTAAAAAACGATGACACTATTTACTAAACATAATTACGCTCCGTTACTTTCTTACCAGAGACTCATAGAGGGTTTCATCTCTGTGCTTTCAGTAGATAGACTGGTCCAGGATGTGTCGGCTTATTTCACTGACTGGAGGTGTGATGAGCTGAGGCTGTTGGCTTCTGTCAAAATAAGGGCAAAACACATTCTTGTTATGCGGTTCAGTTTAGAGCTCTTTTTGAATGTAGTAAAGGTGTGATGCACGGGAGTAGTTCAAAAGCAGAAGTACCACAATGTTGTGTCAATGCTTCTGGAAGGAAATAAACAACTTTGCTAACAGAATTAAGTAGTTGAGTCAAATTCCCATTGTGGTGTGAAAGTCAAATTTGCAACATGCATGACAGATTTGGCACAAAAAATAATTTCTAAATAAACATTTTTTAATTTATATGTGAAAAGTAACAGATATGTAGTACTGACTTCTAAAAAGGGTCTCTAATTGATAATAGATTATAGATTCTAATAGATTGTAATAGATAATTATCCTCTAAATCTGTAGCTCCCCTCAGCTTTATAGCATCATTTTGCCATTTTCATTTAAAAGTTCTGCTCACCATCAAACAGCCACAACCTTCCTCCATCTTCTCCATCTCTACTTGCTTTTACACTTGAATAGAAAACCCTGCGTTTTCCTGCATCTTTGAGTGATTTGTTTCTCTACTATACTTTTATTTCCTATGCTGAATTTGGGTCAATGTGTATTTCTGTTGTTATTATTTTAGGTTTCATTTTAATTTATTTCTTGTTTTCATTTATTTTATCCTAATTTTGTAATTTTGAATGTTCCATTGCTCGTCTTTACTTATATGAAGCATCTTAATTGCCTTTGCATTTGAACTTTGCTATAAAATGTCTAAAATTGCCTAAAAAGACAGATATTACAGAAATTTTAATAATAAAAACTCAAACTTATCCTCCACTGATTTCCAAATAATCAGTTATTGCAGGTTTAATGACAAAGACATGTTTTTACTGCAGTGCACATCAGATTGGTTAATTAAATATGGTCAACCAAAATTCAAACAACAAAACTGCTAATTATAGAAGCACCAATGCCCTTAGCCCTTGCTGGACTCCTTCCTTATTTCTATAAAATATTCAATGTCCAAAAGGTCATATCTATCACATATCTAAAAAAACAAAACAATTCGTTTATTTGATGTGTTATAGTTTGTCTCAGTAATCCAGCACCCAGCTTCAGGCATAAGTGGTTCTTGGTTGTACACCATCAAATAGTCTGTGCTGCTCATAAAAAAACATTTTTTCTTGCTGAGAGCCATGAAGAAAATGTGAAGAACTGGTTAAAAATTAGGACCCAGGTTCAAACCAGGCCTCAATCGGGCTCAGTGGGAAAAGTAAATGAGGAATCTGTGATTTTGCTGCATGCACTGCACCATAGCTATCAAACAATGCTTTTTAGTGGCAAGTGACTGTAGGAATTTCATGGTAAAAATGAAGATATTTGCAGAATGTCCCACTTTAGCTGTCCTTTAAAAAGCTTAGTTTTTTCTAATAATTGCTTGAAATAACTTTCAGGCAGTTTGAAAACCCTTATTAAAATATCCCTTATAAAAAGTGTAAACCAATTAGAAATATTTAATCCCTCTATTTAACAAAACAGCAGTATAGATAGCAGAAATCTTAAAGTAACAGCTGTAGTGTCCCTGGAAGGAGAAAGGGGTGGAAGTTGTGTGGTAATAAAAACATTAAAGGAACTTGAAACACCCATTAAACAGAAGCAATTAGTGGCTATTTTCCTGAAGGACTGACTGGCAAGCTTAACGACAAAAGGCTATAAACCAAGGTAAAGAGGTAAAGTAAGCAGCAGTGTTTTGTGCATGTGTTGTAAAGAGTAAGGCTGCTGGCTGCCAGGCCACCTGCTACTACAGTTCAAGAATCGAGAGTGTAAGCAATGGCCATGACATCCATGGGCTGTTTTCACACCCTCCCTCCCCCTCACTTTCTCCCTGCTCATCTCTTTTAGTGAGACAGACAGCTCCAAAGCTGAGGATACATCTGACGCTCAGCCAAGGAGGAATATATTTCACAGAGACCGATGTCAGCGTGGACACCTCCAGCTGGTTAAAACACAAATGGGTCGATACGCTGATTGGCATGTAGCTCCTGCATCACGGGTCAGGTCTTCCTCTGACAAATCCATCAGGACAGACCACATACTGATACTGTAGGTGCTGACTTTCAGCCTCATGCTAGTTTAGGTGTCTACAGTCACTGTGTTGGGGAATTGGAAATTTAAACATGGATGTATTCAAACAGAGTCAGACTGAAATGTCTTACTCTTTACTGGATAGATTAGTGGCAAGAACCCAAACATGTCAATTTACAGACTTTGTGAATGAATGAATTATTAATTATTCATCTTTGATCAACTAATAGTGTGATTAGAATATTACTAACATATGCTGGTATGTCAATAATTCCCAAATCCAGTCTAACCAAATGAACCTGGTTTCCATGCACTGAATGATAAAGATGAAAAAGATTTTAATGTGTTTCTGAACTGAAACAAAAAAGGAAACTAAAGCTGCTTTCACACATGCACTCTGGACTATCTCCAGGCGATCAGGTTCAGATTTTACACAGAGTTGCACTTTCACAGGTGCACCACCAAACAGTCTCATTTCGGAGAGGGAGGGTCTCTGTGCAGAGAGTGCAGGATGAACTACGTGACACAAAAAGGCCGCTGCAGAAATCAGCTGTTATGTTTACAGAATCGAAACAGATCAAATCACATGATTAGAAACGATGCGTAACGTTTATAACTTGTTTCATGAAGGAGAGAAGTGCCACAATGCCACAAAGCATAATTAATATTTCCTATATTTAATGGTGTTGTGCTGAGCAGATCTACTAACAGTGAACGTCCACTCTGTCACTGTGAATACCTGGAGAATTACCTGCTGTGTTCACACGGACATTATACTGATGCTGTACCAGGGGGCTGGCTGGGAAGAGTCCAAACAGGCTGACTTGGATGTTTGTGTTCACACATGCAACTCACCCGAGTAAAGTCCAGAGAAAGTCCGGAGTCCAGTGCAAGTGTGAAAGCAGCTTAAAAGTTGCAACTTGGGAAACTTACAAAACTTTTTCATTGTAGAGGAAATGCTTTTTCTTCCAGATGGCTGAAGAGTCTTTGAATTGAGAAGATTTATGTGTTTCAAACAATATTCTGGATTTAAACATTTAGAGAAACTGGTGGTTACGTCTTTAACCCGGGTGTGTGCTAATATACTGTGCATGAGGTGTACAAACTAGGGATAGTTTCTCAAGTGATGAGTTGATAAGTTTTTTTCAGTCTGGCATGTTCTCATGTACGCATGCATAGACTGCAAGTACAATGTGGTTAGTTTCAACATATTTGATAGGAGAGGAGATTATTTATATTAAAAAATGTTTATATATGGGAGGTATATCATGTAAACCATGTAAAATACACTACCACTCAAACGTTTGCACACACGTTTTTTAAAGAAAAGCAGATTTTCTAACATCTAATTGATCAGAAATACAGTGCAGATATTGATTGTTAATATTCTAAATTACTATTATGGTTGGAAACAGATGTTTTTTCATAGGAATATTTATATAAATGTACAGAGGACTGTAATCAGCTCATTATTTTTCTAATGCAAGTTTATTCATTTAAAAGGAGAACTGATCATTAGAAGACTCTTTTGCAATGATGATAACACAGCTGAGGACTAAAACATGATTTCCACAACTGGTAGTGTATGTTTAAAACAATCAGCTCAGGAATTAATAGCAAGACTGTTTATTTCTCTTCTACTCCCATCCACATGTCCAAGTGTCCTCAAGCAAGACATGGAACTTAACTTAGGTAACCAGTGTATGTGTTTTTCCATTGGGCCCATTCTGCAGTCTAAACCAACCACATCTAGAAGGCGAAGTTTGGTCCAAGCAAAGGTCAAGATGTAAATGCCTGATTATTCTCAACTTATACATCAACAGGACACAAACACAGTCTAGAACCAGTGCTGTGCTGTTCCTACAAAGAAAACTAAAATGAAAACACCAAGGAGGCCCTGAAATTAGATTCCAATTCGCTGTGAAGTATGGGGACTGTAAATCAGCTTTTCTACAGCTTTATAAATAAAAAAAGACACATTTGTTTTCAGAGGAACATTTGCTTTCTAATTCCCACTTTAAGGACGGTAGCTTCAGTAGCTTCTCTTCCAATCACCCTGCAGAAATTGTCCCCAGACATTGCCAAATAAATAAGCTTTGATATTCTTTTATGTCTTATCCCTGGCTGGCGAGTTTGCAGTCTTTAAAGGGAGCGTAGCGCTGCAGCGTCTGACAGCTGAGCGGGAGTCTGCGTTGCCAGTAACGACATGAGGGACGACAAAAGAAGCTCCTACATCAAAGCCCTACGGTTTTCTCACACATAGATATGCAGGCACATTTGCATGAGTACTTACAGGAGCTAGGTTACGAGTCAGAACACATGCACACGAAGTGCAGCTTTGAAATTATCCCTGCTGCTCATTTGTACATGAAGAAGAAGCATCCGATCGACAGACACTTAAGATAATGGGCCCTGTTTAGGAGGATATAGATTTGTAAGTGAATCTCTGAGCTCTTTTATGCTGGTGAATGGGCAGGCGAGGCAGATAAAGGGCTTTAGAAAGGGACTACAGTACCCGTGGTGGCAATTTGTCAGGATTAAAGCTGGATGGTGTCTGTCAATGTCTGCGTGCGTGGTTGTCGCAGCATCAGGTGTTGTTCGTTACCCTGAAGTTGTCAGGGAATCGCAGCACTGATCTGAAAGCACGGGCAAGGTCATCTGGGGCTGAGCTTTCGTCCTGTTTGCTGCACAATCTCCTGCACAGATCTCAACAGAGCCTCATTATTTTCACATTCTGCTAATCTGAGATATAAAAATTACAAAGTGTTGGTTCTGCCTCACCAATCCTGAGATATATATATACGATACAAAACAGAGAAGAGCAGCAGATCCTCACGTTTGAGAAGCTGAAAATGGTAAATATCTGATTTTAATACTTGTTTTCATTGAAAGCAACAATAATTTAGATTATTCATTAGGACTGATTAATAAAACAAAAACTGCTCCACCCAGTCAGTCAAGCAGAAATGACTGACCTATACAGGTCAGATATTTTTCTCGGGTTGCTCAGTAAGTCTGGTTACTTACTGACCTTTACTAAAAAACAAAAAGAAAAGTGAATATTTTCTCTGTTTTATGTTTGTATCGTTGTAAACTGACATGTCTTAGTTTTGGACTGAACCTGAAGATGATTTACACTGTGAACTGATTAAATTAACCTGTTTTTAATCTGATTTTCAGTGCTCATTGATGGCGCCAGTGAAATAAAGAGTTATATATTACTGTGCTGAGAACTATAAAAATCACCACAAGTATCTAATGTGCATGCATGTATTTAATTGAGCAGCATGACAAATGTGATGTTAACGCCTCCAAGTAACTGCTACACAAGACCAGGCCGTTATAGAACAGATGAAGATAATTTTCAAGCTTAATCACTGTTCAAAAAATGCTGCACGGCAGCCAGTTTCAGGCATTATTTGCAGTGTACAGAGTGAACGGGAGAATTAAGAGAAGGTGGGTGGAAAAGAGAACTATAAGGAGAAAATAGCCTCCTATGGTCGTCTCTGTATCCACATGTATCCAGCTGAATGATGCCCTTCGACCTGCACAGGCATCATAGACACAGCATCTCTGATGAACCTATCATTATCTCCCTCTCCATCACCAACACTATGCTCTCTGCTTTCTCTTGTAGCATCATCGCCTGTACTGTAGCTCGTTCTCTTTGAACCTCCACACAGACACACAGACACACAGACACACACACGTAGTCTGATGTAAGAGCCCTACAGCAGAGACAGCTTGAAAAAAGGACAAATGTTAAACATAAAACACACACACACTATACTGTACATAAACAGTGGACAAGCCTGACCTTCAGCGGCATCTCCTGAGACCAAGCATGTGAAATGCTACTTGAGTCCAAGCAAAGAGCTCTGACGGCCTTCTATGCACACTTTCAAGGTACCATGTATTGGATTGCTCCAGCCTCACAACGTGATCTTTCTGATTCAGATTCACAAACGCCTGAGGACAAAACAGAAAGCAATTGCACAAAGCCCCAAGACCTTCGGCTGACAATGAGAGCTGTTGTTGTGGTAGTAAACAACATGTAGCTCACATTAAAGAAACACCTAAACCTGCGCACAGACAAAGGGATACTCTGCCCTTCTGCTTTCAGAGGTTATGAAATATGCTGATATTATGCAAACAGATGTCCCAATACTTCCTCCTTCCTACACACTGTGATACAAAGCCATTGTGTCAGATAAATTCATTACAGTAGCTGTCAAAGCAATTCCATTACAAACCAAAAAGAAATCATCATAGCTGAGGGCTGACGGTACTGTGGGAGAGCTGCAAGATACAGTTCTTTTCTAATTTGTCCGATATATTCTCTCCAGGAATTTCATTTTGGCTCTGCAGCCAAATCTGAGCCTGACAGGATGAATAAACAGCCACATTTTATTCTGCACACTGCAGGATGATGTCAAAAGTAGCTGTGGTGCTTTTTGTTGCTTTTCTTTATTTTGCATCATAGTAAGCCTCTGTTTGGTGGTTTAGATCTTCACTTGAACATAATCGTCATAATAGCCAGTTGACATACATAAAATGTTGGGCTATTTATGTTTGTGAAATATTTTTGATGTATTTTTAGCAATTAAAACACCTGAAACAACTTTATCAATGCTGCCAAGAATTGTTAGTTGCAGAACTAGTACAAATGTAATTAGTTGTTTGCCATCTTTTAGTATTTTGGTCCAGCAAGAAAAAAATATATATATATCAATAAAAAAATGGCATTTGTGGTATTGTAAAGCTTCCAACAGCATAACTTCATTAGACAAAGTTTGGTGAGAGAAAAAACATTAAAAAAAAGGAGAAAGAACTTTCATACGATTCAACACACATAATCTGGCATATGTCTGTTACAAGATATTTCATATGGACTTGAATTGTGATCCAACTTGTCACTGACACAAAGCGAATGAGAAAGATTCCGGTGACACAAAGTCCCCTCTTCTAATGTACCAACTCCATCACACCATTCAATGGCTGTTGTCTTTTTACTGGTACCATAGGTAAGTGTTAGCAGATCCCTACACCACTATCACATTGGGTCATTATCATCAGCTATAATCACAAATCCAGAGATTGACTACCACTGCTGCTACTTTGGTTATATTTGCTATGGCACCTACTTATCTACTGGTAGGTAGGAGTTTCTCTGCTGAAGCATAACTACAGGCATGATAACAGTCCAATCAGCTGTCTAATTAAGTGTCCAGCTGGAGATTTCCACATTTACTGCCCCATCCAGCAGTATCTGTCTGAAACAGCTGAAAAGACCCAATGGCAAAGTTGCTATTACTGTATCTATAGTGACTTGCTGCCAAAGCTAAACACCAGGACCACGAAAAGCCACTTCTGGTGCAACTGAGAGACTTGTTATTTGTAAAAAGACGCCACCTTCTTCATATTCACAACTTTCCTTGTGCAGCTTTTAATAAATTATTCATAACAGCTGCACACAGGACAACACAGACTTGTCAGTGTTTTGGTTTCACCGCATCTATCCATCAAATTTTCCACATCGCACCCTGTTCTCTGACAGCAGCACAGGTGCGGACGGACTCTGATGAGTGAAATGAGTTCCAGTAACACCTGGTGAAGCATTTTGCACAGTAACCTAAATGTTAATGACTTGAGCAGTTGGTGAGAAAATTGACACGATAACAAGCGTTGATGAGACCCGCAGAGTTAATCAATGGCAGTGACATCCAACGAGGCGGTCGTAAAAGAGCAGACAAACACACAAAAGCTGCGTTCACACATTCACTCAATCCTAACTTTCTCCGGACTTTGCTCACAGTGTGAGTCCACGTGCATCAAACGGACTGTTTCTCTGATGTAAGAGCGCATTTCAAATGGATTATGTCTGGTTCAGTGCTGTGTTGAGAACTGATAGTCTCGGGTGCGCATGCAAAAACTGCTAAAAACACAGTCAATGGGAGTCGACGAGGATCAGAGTACAGTCAATGCGGACCACAATACAAACGCAGCATGTGAGAGCTAAGCAGCCAACAAGAAAGTTTTACAAGTCAGTGCCAAATTAAACGCGTGGACTAACCTGTGCAAACAGTAGTCCTCAAATGGAAGTGGATGGGAGAACAGTTTCACTGCAGGAGCGTAGGTGTGCTACAGAGGTCATGAATCAGCCGCATGTGTGTCATCAGTCAAGCAGCGGTGTCAGACTGCAGGCATGTTTCAGCCAACAAGCCAACAGACAAACCGACAGCACGAGATGTGAGCAGCAAAAGGCATGCATCAAGATTTGGATATGGCTCGCACATCTCCAGAGATGATAATCATGGTTTTAGCAGGCTCAGATATACACACAGAATCCCTCAGAGCCTTTTGCTCAAAGTTACTTTCATGGACAAGACAAAATATAGGAGAGGCAATGAATATATATAGTTGACATTTATTTCTTTGTTTCAACAATTAAGGGATGTTTGTCAAATACACGTGATGTCAAATAATTATCACCCAATGTACTACTCTTACATCAATGTTTTAAGTTTACTTAAAAACACAAAATGAG
>OMLM01013075.1:60775-71587 GCA_900302695.1 Helostoma temminkii | reverse complement strand
CGAGTGTTGTTATGATAGCAGCTAACTGAAGGAAGTTAGGCTTAGGTTGCACTGTTTCACATGCAGCTGCAGCAGGGGTCTCTGTGGATTGCTGTTTGTTTGAAAAAGGAACTTGCACTTGGACATTTTATAAGTTTTGCTAGGTGGAGAGTCTGCTAGCCGTAGCAACAACAGAAGGCCTGTATGTAAAACATGAACTAAACTACAACAGCTGAGAGGCAACACGTGTCCCAATTTCACTTAATTTCTTAGAAATGTGTAGAATATTACAGGGCCTTTAAGTAAAAAGTACTTTCTACCATCACTACAGTAACTGAAGCTTCAATGTTGTCTCTGCAGGAGGTGATACTGATGGGAATCTACCACCTCGATTCCAGAGGGGCAGAGCGCCGCTGGCTCCCACCGACACCCCCAAACTGTGAGAACAGTCTCTTCTGGAAACATTTACAGTATTTACAGTAAATTAATCTGTAGGTTCCTGTTCTCACCTCCGTTCACACCTTCAGTCCAGCATTCGGAGAAAATTTGCTCTGTTTAAATTACAAATTAACTTTAACAAGCATTATTTAGGACTGGTGCTTATCACCGCATCAACTTAAATAAGCTAGTTAAAACCAAATAGTTAAATCAAAAGCCCTTGTTGATCAAATGACTGGAGGCTACAACATGTCATCAAGTGGCCTGCCTTTTTCCAAAAAATTCTGAATAGGCGTAATTTAACAATTTGATAAAATTCGAGAAACTTGCAGATACGGTATCTCACATGTTGTAAGCCAATTTTATCTTAATCGGCACTGAAGCACTAAGGAAACAGAAAGCCTTCAACCTGTAACTTACCAGAACATTAAATATCTGAAATGTTCTTTTATGTTTTAAAAATTGTGGATTCTGTATTATTGAAAAAGATGAATTTGGTTTTCATCTCACTAATATTTAATTTTGGAACTATGTTTGATTTGTACATCACATGTTTTGTTATTAAATCTGACTTTTGATGTTTGTTTTACAAGTGACTTAGACTCAGCATTACAAAAACTATTTATTTAGCTTCACACATTTAACTGTGCACAGTTTGAATCTGAAGGTTTAGATATCTTTGATTAAAAATGAGATAACTGCATCATCTTTTCAGTATTTGAAAAATATTGGTAAGGCATCAGTCCAGTATAAAACTTCTTGGATAGAAAACCTGCAGAGTTTAGTAGAGCACATTTTTCTCATTTCACTTTCATGCTTAACTGAGCATGTTCCATTTATATTCATGATGCCACATTAATCTGAAAAACAACCTCTTCTTTGGATACCTGTAGACATTAGTAAACAGTTTTTGTAAGTAATTGAGTATTTAATACACATGTATTCTGTGAATTGTGTAATTTGTGTTACTGTCTTCTGACACAGAGATTGACTAAAAGGTGTGTTTTTAAAAAGTATTTCATGGGGCCAATAATTCTCCATAAAGCTCTTGTGTGCAGTGAAGTGTAGTTTGTTTTCTGTGACTGTCTATGGTACATCTGTCCCTCAGCCACTTAAACATAAGCTTACACCACCCCTGATATTTTTGTGATTTCCAAAACATTCAAAGAAAACTGCTTTGTGAATATATGGAAGTTCAAAAAACTTTGTTATAGTGGCAGCGTGATAAAAACAAGATCCCAGCAAGTCCACTGCATATCATGATGAAAATAAATAAACTTTGACAAAGCGCTGTGGCCTGACTTTTCTGGGAATTAATGTTAATTTCAATGCATCAGAAGCATTTTGTATCACATTGTCATCAGAATTTATGCGTTCGCCTTTTGTCTACAGACTGGACACGTTTGTGTTACAGGAACATTAACATTCAAACTAACAATTCAAACCAAAGCACAAGGCACCAGTTGTTTCTCAGTTTATTGTTAAAAATCTCAAACAATAGAGCACATAAAGGTTAGACTAAACCAGAAAAGCAAAACATGCAAACATTTTTTTATTCATGGTTTTATGACCATAACAGTGGACTAGCTAAATAAAACTATGACTATGCTGCATTTTGTCAGTGAGTAGTACAGATAATTCTGAATAAACTGTGGTTCTTTGGCTCTAGTCAGTGAGATTTAACTCTAGTATGTTTATGTTTTTGTAAGATTAAAGAAGGTGGCGACAATTTGCTTCACTTCCTGTTGTATGACTGGATGTGATTTTCAGCATCTCTCTCTCTCTAGATGCCACACACCTGCACAAACTCATGTGTCCATGTAGCTCCTCGTCTCACGTTGATGTTATTCACACACAGTGGCCTCTCTCGCCTTAAACAGAAACACACAATGCTGTAAAAATGAAATATTACATACAATACACTTACTGTTTATATACAATGCATTAGGCTGAAAAAACAACCAACAAAAGAACAACTCAAATCTAAAAGAGAGATGACAAGAACAAAAAAATCTTAGATGTGGCCAAATCAACGGTTTTGTATATTCTTAAAAAGACAAAAACCACCTGTGAGCTCAACAACACTGAAAGGCCTTCAAGACTACAAAAGACAACTAAAGGAGATGTTTGCAGAATCCTCTCTTTAGTGAAGGAACAACTCCTTCACAACATCAGGAGAAGTCAAGCACACTCTAGAGAAGCTACAGTAGGTGTAACATCGTCAAATTCTACAATCAAGAGACGCCTTCATGAATGTAAAGACAGAGGGTTTACAGCAAGGTGCAAACCACTGGTAACATTCAAGAACAGACGGATTAGACTTTAACAGAAAATATCTAAAGGAGCCTCCCATGTTCTGGAATCAGATTCTTTGGACAGATGAAACCAAAATGAACTTTTACCAGAATGATGGGAGAGAAAAGAGAAAAGTCTGGAGAAGGTAAGGAACAGTTCATGGAAGAAGACCCTAAACATACTGCAAAGCTCAAGACTTATTCAACAAAAAGAAATTTAATATTTCTCAGTGGCCCAGTCATTCACCTGATCTCAGCCCAATAGAGCAGCTGTTCAGTGAAGGTGGCTGCAGTGAAGGCCTGGGACTAAACTCAACAAACTAGGTGACGTCCATGGGCTCCAGCAGAGCACTATCTTTGATAGTGATCTACACTAACAGCAAGCAGAGGCTGCATATCTGCATTTGAGAGTTTGATGGATATAGATGGATAGACACTATGCTGCAAGACAGGTTTGAGATTTTCCTGTCAACATCTTCAGACTTTCTTTTTGTCCTTTACACTTGATAATTCTCGAGTCTGATACTAAAAACACAGGTTTCTGGTAAAGTAGCACTTAAATATCTGTTCTGATCTTGTATGTCAGTATGTCAGACACATGAAAACACTTTCTTTGGTTTCTTGGACTTTTAAATGTTGATGTATGTGAGGATACACAGACAAATTATCAGGAGAAGTTGTGGGAGCTTGTGCACCACAGTACGGGCTTGTGTGCCATGTTCAAATAATCCTATAGATGCTGTACCTTAGCAAGGGAAACTCTGACAGACACACAGACTTGATGTGGATGTCTCCCTGTCTGTACAAATACGCTCCGGTGTTCTTCAGATTGATGGAGTCGATTTCACACAAAGCCACAGGGTGAGCCAACACCGTCCTGTACGCTGTCTTAGATGTCTGACTGAAATACAGATTTTACATACAGCACAGATGTAAATAATGTCATGGCCAAACGGAGACAAATGCACACTTTCAGGTAATCATTGTTAATCAGTGTAAATAATTCTGCAGGATCAGTACTACTACTACTGATACTACTAGAACTACTAACTGATGCACACACAAAAAGAAAAAAAAGTGTCTTCTTAAACTCAAGCAAACCGCTACGCCAGCACTTTTTCTGCTACTATGTCCAGCACCTGGCCCAGTCTTTACAGTGGAACAGGCAGTAGCTCTGCTCTAAAAATAGAAGCTGCCTACTCAACTTTTCTGAGGAAAAAAAAAAAAGATTACAGTACCAGCTCTGACACCAGGCTGCTCAGTTAGTCTGTTAACCTGAGCTGAACAAAGGAAGCCTGTAACTTCAGGTTCACTAGATCTGCTTCATTTATTTCTAATAAGGACTATGCACTAAATAAATAAACGTGTCTGTGTTTGTGTTCTTTTACATTACTTCAGTGTAAACAATAACATTTTCACTTCACATGTAGCAACTAACCCTTCTGGAATAACCTCTTGAGTGGGACTGGGCACCTCTCGTCCTTGAGCGCTATCCCTGCCCTGTTCGGTCAATAAGAGGCTGGGAGATACCAATTCATTTCATCCTCCACACACTCTAGTCTTATTTTTGATGGTACATTCCAGCTTCCCACTGACTGAACACATCTGATCCAGGTAATGAGCAGCAGATAAGACAGGGATAGCTGGAAAATAAACAACCTGGATGATGGTCTTTAACTCCACCTGCTCCAGTGAAGCTGCTCAGTCTGTCCAGCTCAGACCACTGTTAGGGTTGATAACTGCTGTGGTTAAGGGTCTTGCTCTGTACATATTTCTCTACAGCTTTGAGGTGTGAATGTTAATCGTTATGTTAAATATTTAATCAATATACTGTCACATAATTGTTGACAAATGGCTCAAATTGCTGATGTTTTTTTATAGTCCTAAACTCTTTCAGGTTCCCTTTAATATCACAAACAACTAATATTTAACTTAAATATCGAAATCTGACAATGCAGCTGTTGTAGCAAATTGCATAACTTAACCACTGAGAACCTTTGCATTATCCTGAGATGTGGTAACCGTCTGGAAAAGTGTAAACTGAATAAAACTTGTGATGTTAGATATAGTACCTACAGTCTGAGCCTCTGCTCTGTTCCCAGGCTTCCCGTCCTCAGTGTCACTTCCACCTCTGCGCTTTTCTCAAGGGCAGAAACCTCCAGCTCGAGCAGCATGTGATGAGCTGAGCAGAGCAATACAAAGGAAAACATGTTAATCAGCTGTAGGTTAAAATCATAATAAATATAACTGCTAATTAGCTGCTAGCATTTAAAAAATATGTTTGTGTTGACAGTTTGGTTGAAAAAAATAAATGCATCAGAGCAAAAACACATGTTTCAGAAGAATTTGGAGTAAATTTCACTGTGTGAGTCAAATCATTTATGACTTTGGTCTTTTTTGTAGATGAACATTCAGGAAGGAGGAGGAAGTGGATACAAATATAATCCTTCTTCAGTCCATGAGGCTGTGACTTGACTCAGTATGGAGGACATGAACTATTTCAATCAGTGTTTGAAAAACATCCTCTTCCTCTATCACCAAGTTACATCACCAGTCATCACCAGCTAATGTAGACTTATATCTCTGATAATTAAAAAGAAATTCAACGTTTTATTTAAGGTCTTCTTTATGAGTGCTTCAAAAGGCTTTTGTAAAAAAATAATTATTAAGCAATAACCAATAGCCTGCGCTCGGTTGAATCAGTTTAACTGATTTTTTCTCTCTTTCTCAGCTTTTAACTCTTACCCTTGGATACTGCACAAAACCTCACAGGCATCAAAAAACCTTCAGTTTCTATCAGTGTCATTCTTCTTAGCTCAGGTATGATTCTGATAGAAACTGAAGGTTTTTTGATTCCTGTGAGGAGTTCTGAAGTTTTAGGTCCAGTGACCAAAGGAAATAATGAAAATCTTTAAGTGTCTCTGTTCAAATCTTCCATGGAGTAATAAGACTACTATCTGCTCTGTGGCCTTGGAATTGGATAAACACAAACTAAACATTCAAGAGGATTCAGGATATAAGGGTCATTTGTCCAGTCTTGCTTGTGTTGTTAGTGGAGTTCTTGGAAGACTTGGGATCGAGTTTGAGCCTTGAGACAAAACGTACACTCTGCCTACTTCTGTCTGGAGTTTGTTCACAGGAGCCAAAAGTCAATCACAAAGTGAAGGAGTGTAAAATTATTTTGTGTATGATGCTGCACCCAGCAGGTGCAGAAATACTCACTACAAAAAGGTGGAGAAGAGCTTGTGAGGAGGAAAACCTTCTGCTCTTTGGGAATTGGAGATAGGGTTATCCCACTGTTCTCCAATAAACCTGAAACACTCACACAGACACAGAAACACACCTCAGGTCAGCGAGGCTCCAGCTGACTGCTCATAGACATTAAGTCACAAATAAAAAGAGCTCCGTGCACATTAACTGTGTCACTGTAGCTGTGTGTTTTAGCCTCATCGGGGGTTGAACAGCTGCCAACAGGCCTGAACTCACATCTACTGTTGATACTGGGACTTAACAGAGAATAAAATATAATTTATACTTTTATTATTTGATTGGTGGTGTTACCAGACCTGTGTATCTACATCTGGATTGAAACATATGTCCCAGTGACTTTACTCTTTCTGTTAGTGTCTTTGACAGACAGTGGATACTGATTATTAACTTGCATTAATCAGTTGCTGCCCTAAATATTTAGTTACAATCTTAATACCTGAGGCAGAGAGATGCAGAAAATAGAAAGAACTGAACAGCACTTGATAAAATCATAAATGACTCCAAAGTGTTTGCCCACCTATAGTTGGACATGCCCCATTGAAGACATCACAGTTCACACAGTTGCCTTTCTGAAAGTCCTCATAATTGGAGCACGGGATTCCCTTCAGTGTACAGGAGCCATTCAGTGCACTCATGTAGACATGCAGTGCCCTCATGTGGTCACATATCACATAACCGTACACTGGAAAATAAACAAGAACTGACAACAACAGGAACACTGAGGGAGCCAGATGTCTGCATAATTGTGGATATTCACAAGTCATTTAGCATCTGCATTGTATTCGTGCCTTGAAACTTAATTTTTAAAAACAAAACAAAACAAAAAAAAAACAGATATTCACTTGCTGCTCTGCCCCACTCCTTAAGTTTCAGTGAGGGCTGAACTTACTTGATGCAAACCTGGAGTGGGCACATCCAGTCTGGTCTTTGCCTCCGTTTAAAAAGAAGTCCACATGACCAACAGGGATGGAGATGCCGAAATCTGATGCAGGAAGAATATACATAATGAATACTCGACATTTTACTGCAGTGCTATTTCTCACTTTTAGATGTAAACAGAAAAATTCAAGGTTTAAAAGTAAAAACCTTCCTGAAGGTAGCTGTTTTTGTTGGTTTTAGACTTGTACTGTACACACATCCACCACATACCATCTCTACATTCACAATGCCTCCTAAAATATACTTGTTTAACAATCTTAGTGCACCCTGTTCTGGGTATTTATGTAACATTAGTTAGTGAACACATGACAGATTAAAGCAGGATTATGTAGCAGCCTGGATTCAAAATAATTACATGTTGGATTCCCCTCACTTTCTCAAGATTAGCTTGAGTCAACGAGTTAAAATGTCCCTTGTAGACTTTGTCTACGCATAGACTTTACAGGAGAACATGGTGAGTGAGTGGAACAGGACTACAAGCAAGCACGTGGTTTAATTCTTGTTTTACATTTGTAGTAAAACAGTTTGAACTCATGGATTGCTAAAACAGAACAACAAATAGGGAAGTTAGAAAAATTACTCAGTTCAGAAGCAGTTAGCCAACAATAGCTTCCACAAAGCTGCCTGCAACAACAAAACCACTGTGTCTGCTGAAATGAACACAGACAGTTTGTCACTTATGAATTCAACTTCACATTTTAAAACACACACATTTGTGTTGCTCCTTATTTAATAACATTTTTCTGACTTATTCAGTTTGTACTATAAATCTGTACTTACAGCTTCTACTCAAACATTACAGATGTTAACTGTACAGCAATGTTTTATTTAGAAAAAATGTTTACATATACAATAACAACTGTATTCAGCTTCAGTGTGTTATTCTGCTAAACATCATGCTGTACTATAATTACATTATTAGCACTCCTGCATGAATGTAAATGCAGGAATTTACAAATAAAAATAGTGAACAATGCACAGTTAATAAATCCACAAACAACTTCACACTACTTCTTTTGTCCAACAAATAATCTAAACTTCCAAGCAAGAAAAAATAAATTCAAATAGTTCCAGTAATTGATAGTAAACAAGCAGCAAATATCTTGCAAATGTGATATGATCAATCAAGTAATAATAATAAATATTAAATAAGTAAATGTAAAGTAATTGTAGTTATGTAAACAGTACAATACCCCCCTGAAATTAGAAGGCAGTTCTAATCTGTAATAAGACCATAATTGTTTTTGTTTAAGCAGTTCTCATGTTGCAACATGGAGGAGCTAGAATGTGATTTTGAAAGCCTGTATTGTAAAAGACACATTGTGTAACCCCAGGGTCTAGCAATGTGAGAGACGTGAGCACGGTGTTAAAGACAAAAGGTAAATCTGTCTCACAGTCAGAGTCTGTGTGGATGGCGTCGACAAACTGAGCATCAGAGGGGTCCAGCCGGCCAAAGGTGTCTGCTCCTTTAAACATGGGTCCAGCAGGGTCCAGGCCTGGATGAGAAATGGGGAAAACTCAGTCAGAAAGGAAAAAACTTCTTGGAAAGGACTGCAGGGCATTCACATCATCAAAAAATTGATTTGGGGACAGGCATGTGCAGAAAGGGGGACTGATGGGCCTCCAACCTCAGCCATTTCCACCAATTAATCAAAGATCCATGTTAATTAACCTTCTGTAGTCTTAGGCTTTTTATCACAGTACAGATCTCTTGGTATATAAACCTTTGTTTAAATTCATTACTGTACAAACAAGTAATTACTACCAGTTTTTACGACTTGATCTCCTGAGAATTATATGCAACTAAACTTCTAATGTAATTGTTTTTGTCTCAGACCTAATTATAGTATCCTTTTCTGAACGAGCGAAGCTTAATATTTAGTAACAGAAAGAGTCACAAGCAGGTGGTTGGCGAGCCAGACGAGAGCTTTACGTCAGCGTCCAGTGTGCGGTTACGTTTAGGCAAGAAGAGCACATTGGTATGTTTAGACAAAGATGTTTAATAAGATAAGACAAACCTTCATTCGTCCCACAGTGACGAAATTTTTAAACAAAGTTTAATAAACACTGTTGCATTTTTCTCCATAAAGCCAGACCACAATCCTTCTCATTTCTAGACGCATCATAAAACCATTTAACGACACTGTAGTCATGCAAACCAGAATTGATAATTTGACAAAGAAAACTGTCAACTCATTATTCTCAGGAAACATACTGCAGCTTGCTGATATTACACGTTCTTTACAAAAACACATTGTGTTTGCACTGTAGAAACATAACGTATGGGATCAAATTGAATTGATTCATATCAGCAGTCTTAGCTCGTCAGCCTGAAAAACTCATAGACTATTTTTCTTCAGTACTCTGATAAGACAGGGATCATGTAGTTCTACGCTTTTATGTTTTTACTACAAAGTCAAATCAACCGTTTCCCATAACATCAGAACGACATGAACACTAATTTCAGGACCCTGGTTTTTGCTTTTGTAGACACAACCCTAAATAAAGTGTGTGTGGCTGAACCAGAATGTGCTGATAGAACCACAGCCGCTGTGGTGACAGCAGCACTGAGCCTCACATGACAATCAGAAACCTCAGATGCAGGGCGGCAACAAGATATAGGAAATAGCGAGGTTTGACTGTCACGTACAAAAAACATTTATACATAATTTTCGCAGCATGCTGGGTTCATGTTTGAAGGCGAAGGATCAATCTTTTCCTGTCATTTACCCTTTGCTATTCCCACATTGTATTCCTGATTTTTCTAGTTGAAATCCACATACAAACATTTTCAAAACTCAGTCCTTGGTTTGCTATAATTTATCATGTTATGAATTGTTCCCTTTATGACACAAAAAGTCAGCAGCTGTGGCTCTGCAAACTCACATCAGTCTCTGTACTCAGTCAAAAAAAAGACATGATATAAACAACCAGACAGTGCTGCATTGTTTGGGCGGTGTGTTCTGGGGATGGAGGGAGACTGTGCTTCTCCACACAGCTTCAGAGCGGCTCTTATCAAAGTGCTGTTGTCCTTTGAAAAGCAAAGGCAACAAGGTCACACCGGCACCTTCACAGGCTCTGAATGACTCCTAAGCTGTGGAGACCTTCATCATCTGGTCACTTTTTCTGTAGCAGCAGGACAGAAGTAGCCGCCATATTTTTGTTTAAGTAATACGATAAAGTAGATTACTACATCATGGTTTTGATTCTTGGTTCTTTCATTCATCTCATTTTAAAGTGGAACACAGGTGCAGCAGGAGGATTTTCTCTCAAAAACTTTTCTTCACATATTTTACAAGGTAAAAGTTCAGTTCAGCTTTACATAGTGTAGCAAACCCTGCTGCACTGAAACGTTACGTGACGTTGAACCAGACTCACCTGTAATTCTTCCTATCTTGCCCTCAAAAAGAGTCCCCACAAAACCAGCAACATGCGCCCCAAGGCTGACTCCGATGAAGTGGAAGGACTCCAGCGTGCATCCGTGTCTCTGTTGAGTCGAGATCAACATGTACTTCAGGGAAAGTTGTCTTGGGTTTAGTGTTGATTTATTACATTTATCACAACAATGCATGAAATAATCAGTAAAAGAAAAACAAATATAATAATATTACAGTGGAATTGCACATTGTATAAAATTAAATATATAATATATAAATATAAAATATTGCATGTTGCATATTTTGCAAGCTTGTACAGTAGATTCTGCCACAAGTACTGTGTCACTATGTAGTATTCTGTCCTTGTGCATTAAACTGATGATGATAAAAATCTTTATGGACCAAATGAGTTTTTATAATGACTCAATGGCTCAGCCACTTTTCACTAAGATAAAGTTGTTTAAATGTATCTCTCAGTATTCACATTACTCAAACATCTGATAACTTCTTCCACA
>OMLM01013075.1:28004-53263 GCA_900302695.1 Helostoma temminkii | reverse complement strand
CACCATATTCAGGTTTATTGTGTATTATGAGTGTTGTTTTTATGAAATACATTTTCAAGACAAACTCTTCCTGCATATTTAATTCATTTCATATCTCATTAGAAAAATCCAACTAGCAAAGAGAAAAAACTGTGTATAAATTGATACCTTACCCCCAAGAGTCTGTACAAACTGTGGTTGTATGTGTATGTCGAGCAATCGAATCTCAGCCATTTTCTCTTCCTCCAGCAGGAGCCTTACCAGCCTCTTTCCCAGGAATCCACAGGCTCCAGTCACCACACACACATCACCTTTCAGAGACATTGCAGGAAAGGTCTTTCTTGGTTTTAGAATTACAAAAATCCTACAAACTTCTCTCCCAGTGTTCTGATTTTCAGAGTCGTCTTGGAGCCTGCTCAAAGGAGTAAACTCAAAGTAAAGATAAAGAATACACCTTTTGTGATATTGGGTGTTTAGTCTGTGGGAGGACGATTGTACCTTCTGCACACTCAGCCTCAGCCCTTCCACTTTTTGTAAGCCCAGAAAAGTTACTAGAAAAACTAATTATTTTGCTCCAAGGCAGTGTGACAAATGGGATGGGCCTTGCCACTTCAGGGTGGAATGTGGTGCTTTCTGGAGCTTGACAAAATGGGGGGGTGGAACTTTCTTTTATGCCAAGGACAGTTGCTGCTGGAAGATACAGCATAACCTTGTGTTTTAGTGGAAATAACACTGTTACAAGGAGAGGTGTCGGTTTGTGAAAAACAAAACTTTAGCTGAGGTTTAGTGGGTTTCTTTCAAAGTTAGTTTCAGTTTTTATAAAGTGAAAGATTCCCCAGGATGAAACAAACAAAATATGGTGTTAGAAAAAGTGACAAGATCTTCAAGTAAACAACAAATATAACACTTATGCTTTTTATGTAAAAAAACACAATTAAAAACCATAAGTACACAACTATTATCAGCAAAATCTACCTGAATAATATGAAGCAATATTTGCACATATGGCGTCTACTCTGTTTTTTATACATGGAAATCATGTATAATATAAGTTTTTCTTTTGTTTGTGTCTTGTATACAAAGAATAATATATTTTATCTTGTTTACTGCATTTATGTATTTGTAAGTAGTTCCAGCTACAGCATCACTAGTTTTACATTAATCCTTTTAATAATGAACCAAAAATTCTGACATAGAACAATTTAATACAGTTAAAGCTTTTGAAACTTTAAACATATTTTATTTACTTGTTTACTTTAACGTAGATAGAATTTCAAATGCAGTACTTGTACTTGTTGGTAGCCTAGAACTACTGTAGAACTGGTCATAAATGTAATAAAGGAAGTATTTCGAGTGAATGTTTTGTGCTAAACGTAAGGTTTTATATTTTATTTGGAGGATCCACTGATAAAAGTGCAAACACACGCTATGATGCCAAGATTTCTGAGTCGTTCTTCCCATTGACCAAACATCAGCCTTATGTTTTGGGAATATGTTTAATAAATTCTGTGATTACACTATAATTTTGTATCATTGAGCGTAGTCGTTGTTTAGTTAGCCACCATGACAGACGTACCTGTATCAATTAGTGCTACAGGTGACAGGCTTACTTCTGTAGTAAGTAGCAGTAGAAGTATTAATACTCTTTTATGTAATTAATAGTTGCATCTATTTTAGGCTGTACCTATTGCTGGCTGATAGATGGTTATAGTTTTACTGAGTTGGCTGGGTGATGTGAGCTCATTATATTACATTATATTTATATGATCTCACTCACACACTGCCATTCAGTGTTTGGAGAAGATTTCTTCTACCTTCCAGTACTTCCATTTTGTCCCATGCTTAAGAAACTCTTCAAAGTTTTCCTTGTTAGTCCTATAATAGTTTATTTTACGTGTTTTACCTTAGGAGTTATTTCAAGGGCTAAAATGCTTTGTGAACATTTTTATCATTCCATGGATGTAGACGTGGAAAACACGGAACTCTAAAGAAGTTCCCTCGAAGAGCAGGGGCTGTAGTCAAGTCCATCTTGTGAAGTCCAGACAAGTCAGATCTGATTCCAAAAAAAACGGCTCAAGTCTACAACTTCAAGTCCGAACCCAAGGTCAAGTCAAAATGTGACTGAACTGAGACAGAAAAACAACAACAGCAACAAAACTGCATGTGCAGTGTAAATACGATCAAATTAGATCAATCAATCACTAACACTACAAAGACAACATGTAACCTCACCCTGAGCAGGATGTTGCACTATTTACAATAATGAAAAAGTGCAAAGTAGCCAATTAGAGCATTTACTTTAAATCCTTCTGACTTTAAAATCACATAAAACTGAAATGCAACTTGTCCAATATCTGAAAGGAAGGAGGAAGTTAATCTCCGGAAAGAAAACATGTTGGACTTGTCAGCATTTAGCGAGTCCAGTGGTCAAGTTCGAAGACAAATATCAACAAGTATGAGACAAGAGAAAAATCAGAACCATTTGGTGTTAGGCTCAAGTCTGGACTCGAGTACTACAGACCATCTAAGAGCAAATCTTAGGCACAAGTAGAGTACAGTACAAGTATTTATTATATCTATATAGGTACAAGGCCAGATCAGTGTAACAAAAAAAATTAAATGTTTCAAGGTGACGTGTCTGTCACATGGCCAAACATGCTCTTTCTTTCTCACAGTGATGGGTTTACTCAGGAAGTGGAACACTGGGTTAATCAGGAAACTTTGGTTTTGCAGGTGTTTTATCTGTATGTGACTTTGTGGTTAGGGGTACTCTCTCTAACCAGTATTTCCATATACTTAAAATTTTTGACATTTACATTTTGGCCTTTTTTCATACACTTTTATGTCTCTTAAGATCAAACAACATCAGGCTTCCTACTCCATGAGTATAAATCAGGTCACATTTCTCATCTTATTGTGATAATGTTTTTTCTCAAGCTTTGTAATTACTGTGATATGTCAGGCATCACATACTCATGTCTGGCTTTCAGTATTTGTAGTCCTTGGCATAGCAGTCGCCGTATCGCAGTCTGTTGTCTTATCTGCAGGTGAAGGGTGAAGTCTCAAGGGTATTTTTAACGTCATTCCCTCACATCAGACGTACCAAAGAGTCTGTGTGTGTTTATATGATTGTAGCAGATGAAGGTTGTGATGACTGATGGGACTTTCACTGACAGCGAACAAGGTAGTTCAAGGTGAAACAACCAGATGATAATAAAACTTTTATTAAAAACAATGCATGTACCATATAAATATACAAAAAACATCACATCAAACATGTATCTATATATTTTTATTGCTCTGACAGTAACAAGCTTTAGCAAAATGGCGGAGAAATTAAATCCAGAGGAGGTTGTTCACTGTTTGCCTTCATTTACTTCTTAAATAAACAGTATCAGGATCAAACTGTAATGATAAGGAGCTTCTGCTTTGATCAGCACAATCACATGTACAGTTTCACAAGAGACTTTTAGAAAATTTGCTGCAGCACAGTCACAGCACAAGCCATTAAATGACTGATAAGTATCAGGTAAGTGTTCCACAATTTAAATTAAATTGCAACCAGTTCTTGCAACCAATAAGTTTCTTATAATTAGCTGTGATTGTAATGAACCGTGTGTGTGAAAAAGTTTCAAATGTTTCCTGAGAAAACAATCAAATTTACTCATAATTAACCATAATTTGAAAACATTTTTAGTTTAGTTAGTACTTCTAACATAAAATTAAGTTGGAAATTTACCGTTTTTAATTTGGTTGTTTTCTCAGAATTTTCTTTAGCAGTAAAGGCGTAAAATATTATACATAAATTTCCAGGTAAATATATCAAACGTAGCTCACTCTAATTGACTGCACTTTTATTTGAATTGTGGAAGAATTACTGGGTAATTATTATTTAAATAGTCTGGTGTTATTTTATTAGGTTACTGACGTCTCATTGCTGAGACTGTGTGAAAATCTTTAAAAGCTGACAGTCAAAATTAGGACTGAGAGTCAATAGTCTGGAAAACAAAATATAATTTCATTGCCTGAATCATTTAAACAGAGAATGAGTTATAGTGTTCAGTAAATAGTATGTAACTACAGGATACAGTATTAAACTGTAGAAAAAGAAGACAGACACAATTTATATCTCAGCCCACATACCTTATTTCACTGTGTAATCAAGTACATTTGAATGACGCTTTCTTATTGTTATTAAATGTTTACCATGTTTGACTTATCACTTATTGTAATAGTTTTACGTCTTCAGATGAAGGTTGGTTTGTTTTCAACCCTGCACCGTTTAAGCTACTGTATATAAGCTACTACTGGACCAATGTGCCTCTGTGGAAGCAACTTTTTGAAAATATAATCTAATTTCTTGCCTTACAAAAGTACAAAAGCATGATAATAAATTCATACTGTGGGTGCTACTGCACTGCCCTCTTTTATAGTACTGTATTTTTAGGAATGCATTAAACAGTAAAAAAAGGGTATTTGGGCTATAAAATTATGTGTTTGGTTGCTCTCCCCTTGTCCTATTTCCATAAGGTTTTCAATATAACACCAGATTTTTGTTCTGTTTTCCAGCTGGTCCCCATGTTGTCACTATTATTTTCTTCTCTCTTGAAGAATGTGTAATTTCTTTTCTTACACAGCGACTACATTTAAATAAAAGAACCAGCATTGTTTGAATCAAATTGTAGGCTGTATTATGAAATGTTACTGTTTGAAGCTCTTTTTCTTTTCTGTGCTCTACTTGGCTAGTTCACTCTGTTTTATTGTTAACATTTGGTTTTCTGTGTTAGGTACAAGTTAATTAACAGAAGAACAGCAAGTCCCAGAAAAAGTTACAAATCATCCAGACATGTTGTCTCTGTAGCCACAGATTATATTTTATGACTTTGTGCCACAGAACATCAAATCTTCAGAAAAGCATAAGTGAACCAATCTCACTGTCGATGATAAATTCCTCCATTTTTCTTTATAATGTAGCTTTTAACACAGTCTGCTCCTTTCTCTGGAAGTTGTGACACACGATAAAGGATAAAACTGTGGCTGTATATGATCTATTCTTGAAATTAATAGTTATGAAAAGATAAAATAGACAATGCTGAAAGATTTGAGCCCCATAATTGAGTAAATGGAAGTACAGGCAATGGCTGTAGAGACTGTGATGGATAAGGTCTATAATTATCAAACTGATGAATGCTAATGTTAGCTACTGGCGCTCGTCACGCTTGCACCTGCAGCTTGTGTTTGCAGCCCACACTATTTCCTGTTTTGCCTTTATTTTGAAACAGCATGCAGGTAAATTACATATTGCCAGCGGTGAAACTAGGAAACCCCCTAATCTGCGGAGTACTCTCAGGTCTTAGCTGTTGGCAGAGGGCAGTCCTGTATCTGAGCCTCATCCACTGACCCCTCTGGCAGATGAACTGTCATTGTACAGGCCCGAATCCCCCCCAGAGGCTCCAGCACATTGAAAACTCTGTCCCACATATCCTGCTCAGGATCATATCGCTGCACAATCTCAACCATGCATCTGCTGTTCCAGGAATACCCTCCCACCACGTAGATCTGCCCGTTAAACACTGTCACGCCAACATCGCTCTGACCTCTAGGCATTGGTGACACCACAGTCCACTGGTCTGTCTCAGGACTGTAGTATTCGCAGCCCAGGACATCGTCATAGTCGCTGCTACCTCGGAAGTGATTCCCGCCCATGACGTAGAGTCTGTCTCCCACAGTACACATGCAGTGAAGGCCGCGGAGCTCCGTCATGTCGGCCCGTCGACTCCAAGTGTCTGCAACAGGATCGTAGCACCACAGCTCTTTCTGGAAGGTGTCACGGGTGATGCCACCTGTGTGACAATAGGGCAACCAAACACATATTAAAGTATTAAAATGAAATATGCCTACATATACCCTGCTGTCCTTGGCCTCTGAGCTGTATGTTTCCAGTCTGCAGCTGCTGGCAAAACAAAATTAACCCTGTGCTTTGTCTGATGCTTGTTGCTGTTCTCCTTTTGTGCCCTGTTGCTTTTTTCTCTCCCCTTCCACTCACCCCCACCAGTTAAGGCAAATGGCCGACCACCCAGAACTTAGTTTTTCTATATAACTGCAAAGTGCTCATTTCTGTAACCCAGGCGTGTGCTGAGACATATGGCTTTTAATCAACTAGATATTTCATTACTAGTATATACACCAATCAGGCATAACATTGTGACCACCTGTAGAATCTCATGCAATCCAATACAACAGCTCTGTTATGAATTCAGTCTCAGAAATGTTAAATGTTTTGGACCCCTCACAGATGTAAACATGGAGGATAAAACATTAGAGACGCCTCTTAATATAACATACTCCAGTACGGCGCCACCAACCACAATGACCTTAAAAATTCACATTTTGTAGAATTGTCACATTTGTGGTAAATTATTATTTAAATTTGCACTTGAGTCACCAAAAATCTGCAATATGTTTACATAAATAAGTAAACTACTGTAGATAACGATGTATAAGGATCCAAGAAAAACTTAAAATGGTAAGTGGTTTGTGTGTGGGCGAGTTCGAGACAGTGGTCAGGTACTTTCCTGAAGTCAATATGACCAACACATAGCTTCCTGATTCTTTTGTTCTAAGGTGCTGCTTATTTTAATACAGTTTTTTAACCCTCCAATCTAAGATGACATTAAAAAACCAAACTGTTTTATTTACTGTGAATAAAAACAGGAAAACTGCTTGTTTCCACTCTCTAATGAGCTTTTAGACAGTCAGTCAGGTGAAACAAGGAACCTAATGTGCCACACTGCAAACAAAAATTCTGATGGTCATAACTTGTATATTTAGTTTATCCCAGTTCCATTGACAACCAGGATGGAAATCTATATAAACAGGAAGAAATATAAGGAATGCATAACCTGTTAAATATAAATGTGTTTTACCAGTGTAAATGTAAAAAAAGGAGTGGCAACATCTTGTTTTAGGTGTGAAAGGAATTAAAGTTATGTGCAGGTACAGATTTGAGATAAGATAATTTCTTGTCTTCTGACACTATAAAGTTTGTAAGGTCTAAAAGTCCAGTTTCATATCAGTTTCAAGAGAAAAGGTCACTCACGGAGTTTGGTGCATCTGTCAAGAGAAAATACCATAATAGGAAAGGGAAGATGTCATGCCTCAAGGTGTTAGTAGTGTATTTATAGTGTCTTTAAATTAACTGCCTGGCAATAGAAACTGTAGTGCATTTTTTAAACAGAGAACAGAAGAGAAGTCTCTCTTCCGCATATTAAAGTATAGCACTTCCAATGAAATTAATTTTTTGCATTGCTCTACTACAAATGATACTTTTACAAGTTCATCATTTCTCAGTTTTTGTTGAAATTGAAGAAATTCTACTATAGATCCATTATTGAGCTCATCGGTAGGTGGTGGAGTAAATATATTAACGTTTTGTCTGCACTATTTACGTAAACAACGTTTAGGAGAGAACATGCGCAGGGTTGCTCATACTGTGCTCTTTCGGTTAGAAGTTAAAATTGCTTAGCAATTTTATTGTCAACATATTGACAATAAAATTGTAGTTCTTGTTACTGTATAGTCTACTACTAGTCCACATTTGTGCAGAACATACTGCATGATGATGTGTCCAAGTACAGTATGTGATGTATTCTGGTAAATGTCATATGTTGTTGCATATACACAGCAGTATACAATTGTGGGTTTTAACTTACAAAGTGCTGTGGCCCACTTCAACCACAGGTCTTGTGTTTCCTGACTCTTTGTCCTACATGTGAAACTTTTTTGCTTTCAGTATGACAAGCTGGTTTCCTGTCCAGGGTTGCTGAGAAACCTGCCTCATACGAGACCGAGAGCAGGTTGTGGGAGTCTGCAACTGAACAGGAAGTGGTTTCAAATGGGTCAGCCAAGCAAGCTGTGTGAAATTTGTGTCACCTTTAGATTAGCTTCGTGAAAATCTGCAAAAGAGGCTCACATGTCATCTGAGTCCTACGACAGACAGGACCAAAGGCTGTAACATAGTGTTTAGGGGTTGTGATATTTTAAATGGTTCCCAAAAACATCATAATTAATTTAATAGTTAATGATGTAAACAGTGACAACACGGATATCACCCAGCTGAGCTCCTCAGCTCTTCTGCCTCTACTTTGTTTGTATTTTTATTATTATTAATTTTCCACCACTAAAACGATGCTGCAGGCTAAACCGTACATGTTTGAAAAACTTCTAATTTCAGGGGAAAGTAGTGATGTGTCTAACTTCTTCTGACCAATAAAACCATAAGGTGGCGCTATAACACACATAAACACATTTTGCTTAATAACTTACCAGTCGTAAATTGCTTATTGAGCTGCCCCCTTTCTGCCAACATTTCTTTTTATTATATCAGTTATATCACAATTTTTGCATAAACAACAGGCTCTCACATTAGTTATCTTTAGAAGGATAGAAAAACATTCCCTGGAACCTCCTTGTCAATTAAAATGTTGAGCATTTTGAATTTTGTACCCTATTTGCAATGTGACTTCTTCGGAAACGCTGATTTCGATGGATTTCCTTACAAAAGCAAATAAAACCTTAGTAAATGAATTGTGTTGTATGGTTTGATGCACAAAGCATGTGTCGTCAACACTAGAGACTGTGTTGCTCAGTATAAAAACAGACATTTGTTACCGCTGCTATTTTTAATGCTGGATACCACACTTTTATTCTGATGTACTGTTTCTTGTTTTAGAGCTAATTATAGGTAGCTACTTGGCAGTGGTAGCTAGGCAAAATAATGCTGTAGCTTACAAGGCTGAATATGTTAAATTTCGGTTTACTTATATTAATTCCATTCATCCATTTTCTGAACTGCTTAGTCCCCGTAAGGGTCGCGGGTGTGCTGGAGCCTGTCCCAGCTATCATACAGGCGAGAGACTTATATTAATTAATTATTTATTATTATTTTTAATCCACTGTTACGTCGTTATTACTGAGCTGTAAAGTGTGTACAGTTTATTTATATATATTTTATATATCCTTGGTGCAGTACTGCTGTGTCATAGGTACTTATAAAACATGTGTTCATACTGTATTTGATGTTGTGAGAACCACCCAGTGTGTTAAACTATCTAATTTAATTTATTTTATTAATGTGAATATCATCATGGATTATTTACAGATTAGCTATAAGGCAACGATAAAACAACTTATAGGTTGCCAGGTTGATGAAACTTCTTGTCCAGCATGACACTTTCGTAGAACTTAAATTCACAAGGGAGAACCTACAGTCTGCAGTTGCAAACGTTAGCCGCTTATGAATATAAGGTAAAGTGGGATTCTGTTTAAAATGACAAAGGTTACAACTATTAAAATGAATACAAGTTTTCTAGTAAGGTTGTTACGTATTTTAACTTGGTTGTTTTCAATACCTGTGCTGAATGTCTGTTGTTGCAACTGTTTGCCTGGTATATGTTTAAAGGTTAAATGTCTTAATTAGCTGTTTTTATGTGTTTGTGTCTTTTGATGTTCTACATCTGACCAAAGGACAATAGTTACAAATGGTCTTGACTCAAATGACAAAAAGGCGACAGTGGCTTTTCCACATCTGGAAACCCAGAGAGACAAAAACACACACTGATAGCTGATACTATACGCCAGATAAATAAATTTAGACAACTGTTAAAATGACTGTGACAACAACAAGGCAAAAATATGATAAGACAAATATCAGTCAAATCTCACCTGAGATGTACATGAGGTTACCATGAACTGTTCCAGCATGTCCATAATGAGGCTCCACCATATTGTTCACAAATGTCCACTCATTTTTCTTCAGGTTGTAGCACTCCACTGTGTCTGGTTGGAGTGACAGAGAGAGGTTTGAGGCAGTTAAAGAAGCCTAAACCTATATTTGTTGTTTGTGCGATAAAGCTCCAATAGCAACATCTTAGTGATGATGTGAGAAGAAACCTTGGCACTTTATTGTGAGTTTAACAGCTTTAATAAAATAAAAGCTTTAGGGAAAATAATAAATGATCAGACAGCAGCTCACCAATCTCCCCTGAGGCGTTCCTTCCTCCGACTGCATACAGTTTCCCTTTGAGAGCACTGAGGTGGAAAAAGGTCCTCTTCTCGTTGAGTGAAGCAATCTGAAGCCACTTGTCGAAGCGTGGGTCGTAGCGATAGGCGCTGTCTATGGCCGTCTTACCCTTGGTGTCGTATGTGCTCTGGCCTGAAAAGACAACGAGGACCAGCATTGGAGTGAAAAACACATGTGAAAATAACATTACAACGTCTAAGTGTTTTTGTCAGCATTCTTTTACTCTCATTTTGTGAAAAACAACAACTTCCTATTATTTAGTCACCGGTCTGTGCTGTACAGTATGACACAAATTCACCTCAAGATGTTTTCGCTGTATTGTCCAAATAAAACTGTGTAGTCTGAGGCATAGTGTTGTGTTGTTTTTGTGCTATTGATTTTGTTTTATATTTTATCACATAATCTGTCAGATAATGGCTTGTGTTATTCTAGTTATTCTCGTCTTCAAGCAGAGTGAATTTACTTTTAGTGTATTAATCAATTCAAATCAGCTGAGTTTGTGTAAAACATCCAGTATAGTGAGGTCATGATCTTGCAGAAAACAAAACAAAATTAACAGGACAGTGCACAGTACAGTGTAGAGTAGGTGCACTGACCTCCAACAATAAAGAGGAAGCCACCCAGAAGTGCCACTCCGTGCTGATAGCGTGGCACCTCCATGGGCTTCAAGGCCCTCCAGTGGCCTGCCACTTCATCATACAGCCTCAGCTCTCGGCTCACCACCAGCTGCTGCCGCATCACACCACCCAGTGCCAGGATGTGAGTGGAGTCTGAGCGTATTTGTGTCCGCTCAGTTTGCAGGGATGGCTGCATGAAAGGCATCATCTGATAGTTGCTGGCCTCCAGAAGGAGGTTCACGCAGGCTGTGTCCGAGCGCATCATGGAGTCATCTCCATCTTCGTCATCCTGAGAGATCTGAATCAGCTCAGAGGGGCTCATCAGTGGGAAGCGAATGTGGCGCATCAAGGCATAGACAGACGAGTGGCGTTTGGGAGGGTCGTGTTCCAGCCACCCCCTGGCAATGTGGTAAAGCTCCAGTTCAGAGAAACCTTTTAGGGAGTTGCTGGCCAGAGCGTTGGCCATGGTGGTCTCAGAGAGCTGGAGGTAGCGACCGCACTCGACCAATGCAGAAAGGTTCAGACTAACAAACTCACCTAGGTTTGATAGAACCAAGGAGATCAGCAACATTAATCATGATCCTATAGTTTATTAATATTTAGAGACCTTGTTATGTATATACAATACTCTGGTTTGTATACAGACACTATATCCTCTGTATATATGTACCTTATCCAATTATTTTTACAGATAGTGTATTAAAATTGTTAATACAGCATTTTACTGTTACGTATATTTCATATCGCTCACCTATGTTCATCAGAACATCCTCCAGAAGCAAGTCAGTGGCGATATGCTCCACTTCCACACAGTTATCAATAGTGATCTGGATTGAAGAACAATTCAGAAAATTTAAAAATTTTAAATAAAAAAAATTAATTACAGCATTGTGTTTGTACATCTCTGAGACAGCATTGACACGAACGAGATATATGTGAGGTTCTAGTGAAATTTTAACAGTTCTGACTTTGAAGATGTTCCCTCAAAGCTGTCTTAATAATTTGCTTTCAAAAGAATTGAAAAGACACACAGATAACCCGAAAATATTAAGAGTAATAATTATATACACTTTCCCCCATTTTGTTGCTGCAACAATCATATTCATGGTCTCGCTCATGCTGTCTACTATTCTAAACTGTATAACTGACACTGTGAATGTGTAGATAGGAAGAACAGTGAAGCAGATAACAAGCTAAGCTAAGTGAAGTCGACTTTGCAGAGGTTATGACATTGAACTGAAAAATGCCTCTCACCTCGCTGCTCAGAAGCTGATTGCAAAAGTTCAACACAGGCATGACCTGCAAGAAGTTTGCAGCCTCCAGAGTATCCTGGAGATTAACCATGTCCAGGTTGACTTTGGATGTGTAAATGAATTCTATAATGTTCTTTAAGCCCAATGTAGTGACGCCGTGCAGCTTGATCTCTCCCATCTCCTGCTCCCTCATGCCTCCTGAGCAAGCACAAAGAATCAAAGACAAGGTGAATGAATGACTTTGCATCACTTATAGAGATTTATCATGTGCGGCCATAATCACAATGTGCACTGTCAGCAAGACACAGGTGACACAGCAAAGTCTGCGCAGACGCAAGGACGCACAGAAGTGCTACAGTTAATTATGTTGTGGATTGCAAATACTGTGTCTGCTGTGAAGCTTCAACTAGAGGAAGTACACTGCAGAAGTACACTGGAATGCCAACGCATTCTTCCTCTTTTCTAGTCCTTTTTCTCTTTTGGTATTTGCAAGTGTTTATCTTAAAATTAAGTAACACGTATTGGCAGAATGAAGACGGTTGTACTGTTTTTCTGTGTTTACCTTTCACACTGAACTCAAATAAAATAATAAGCCATGTGTGTTTTAGAAAAGCTACCGTGGAGTAGCCAAGTTAGAATTTATTTAGGACTAATTTGCTAAATCTTCCTGAAGAACTGGACCTGCTATGGAAATGTAAATCATAACTCCCTTGCAGGAACTTTTAACACAAGGAAAGTTCCTGGACTTTAGGTCCTGGGGAAAAAAAGTACAAGTAACGGAAACACTTTTCAGTGTTTCTGTCTGCATGAGAGGAGACCACTCACCTGTGAACATTGCCTTGAAATAGTCACTGCATGAAGCCATGATAACTCTGTGAACTGGGAACGTTTTCTTGCTGTCCCCAGGAACCAAGACAACGTCACACAGAGTCGTATCTGCTCGAAATGTATCAAAGCCCTTTGGGGAAAACAGTATTTGTCATGAATAATTTGGCATGGTGCGTGTTAACAATATTAAGTCAAGCCTTCTTAAATGTGATACTATTTTTGGATTTAGTAGGTAAACAGATGATAAAAACATGATTTTAAATATAGTTTAGTTGACATTTTTCTAAATAATTGCCAATTTATGCCAGGAAGTGTTTTAAGCATAATCTAGTCCTTTGAGAAATGTTTATACCACTTAGAAGAAAAAAATGCATTTTTATTTGTATAATAAAATACACCTGCAACACAGCTGTTCCGTGTTCACTGCTACTGAACACTTTTGACAGTGGCCGAGGGGGAAGTTTGGGCTTTGTGGATTTGTCTGGGCGTTTAGGTGGTGTATCCATGGGTGGGGGGAGAGGAGCAGCAGCTGGTGTTGGAGCTGGAGCTGGAGCTGGAGCTGGAGATGGAATTCTGGGTTGAACAAGAGCCACTTGAGGCCTGTCATCTGTAGTAACATACATATAGACAAATTAAGCAAGTTACTATACCATTGTAGGTACAAGTACATGAACTACTAATAAAATGTGTACAAGTAGAATTAGCACCAGTGTAATATCAGATTAAAGTGTTCTTATTGATGTACGTAATCTATGATGATGCTCAATATTAAAAATAACATTTGAATCTGACGGAACGACAAACAACTGTTGTTGAATACAATAAATGCAGTGGTGTAAAAAGTGCATTAATTCGCTTTGAAATGACCTCAGATGTCCGCACAGTCCGTGTGTCTAACACTGTGATCTGTGAGGACTTTGCCGTTGTAGGATATATTCAGGGTGGAGAACCAGAGAGTGTTGAGCATCTTTGTTAGCTGGTGTGGGGTCAGCCATCTTCGGCTAAATATGAGTAAAACAAAGGTGCTGGTGGTGGACTTCAGGAAATCCAGACTCATGTCCCTCCTCTCTCTATCTGGAGGTGGAGGTTATTTCAAACTAAAACGCAACGTGCTGGCTGGATAGAAGAGGATGTTCAGTCACAGACTGACCAATGCCAAGTGCTCCACAGGGCACCACAGGAGATCCTTTATCCCAGTGTCCTTCCCCTCTCTAAAGGGGAGGGGGGTTATAACTATAACTTATGACTATTATTGCATTACTGTTTATCCCAGTGTATTCCACTTCTGATTATTATTGACATCCTCCACCCTTATTCTTCTATCTCTCCATTCTTTTTGTGTATGTGTTTTATAGTTTGGATTTTTCTTGTTGCCGTTGTTTTCTGGTTGTGGTCTTTTTGAACAGAGAGCAGTCTTGAATCTTAGAAGCACTAAATAAAACCTTGCCAACCAACACAAATTGGAATCGGAATTAGTTTTACCATGTTCTTCTATCAATACCAAAGCAGCAGAGAGTTTGTGACCACACACCTTGTGGAACAGGAGCAGGAGGTCTTTCTGGCTGAGCTGGAGGTCTCGGTGGATCTCTGGACTGATGTCTGCTGCCCAGACGAGACAGTCTGCGGCTCAGCCTCCCAGCCCCGCTGTCATCTCCATTTCCCCTGCAAAGGAGGAGCCATGGGGGAAGAACAGGCTGTGCTTTACTGTTTTATTTTTTATTTTTTATTTTTCCCCCATGTAAGCATGTTTTAGTCACACCGATTTTGGAGAAATCACGGTTATTATGGAGTTCCATGGGCATTTAAAACAGCACTTCCTGTTGAGCTATGTATGTTGAGCTACGCTTCTTCAGTAGAATTAGCCAACTTTAACTCTTAACATGGCCCACACCCTAACTTTAACTATATATAATGTGTACTTTTTAATGGAGCTTGTTGGCTGACTTCCCAAACCAGGTTGCGCAAGTCGGTTATCTGTCGTGATGTGTGTCCTGTGATCTAAAAAGGAGGAAACCCTGAAAGCCTTTCACCTCAACTATTTCTTCTCTCTTCTCTCCTCAGTTTCCTGCCAAGCTACTCACATAGAGCGCAGTGCTAAAAATAAAGAAAACTCTCAAAACACAAATTAAACGTACGATATGTTAGAGCAAAAAAAAAAAAAAGAAAAAAAAAGAAAATAGGAAATCAAAGACTTTTCTTCTGTGATCTTGTGTCAAACCTCAGTTCCAGTAAGTGATAAATGCAATAAAACCTTTAATATCTTATACATGTATTATTCGTGGGTGTGAAATATACGTGCAATAAAAAAACTGAAGCAACAAAGACTTTACCCCATGTCATTTTCCTCTTGAGGACTGTTGTTCCGCTGGTGAGACTTCCTATGTGAAAACAAACAAAGACTGTAAGTAGACAGAAGTATTATAGTATATTTCCACACTCTGTTTAGTTTTTTTAGTCTAATATCAGTGCTCATCCACATTAATGAACATTATAACTTCCTCTCTACCACCATAATCTACCTTTGACTCTGTTTAGGTGTCTCACTCACTTCTTCAGTCAGAATTGCCCAGTGTAAATGCATGTACGACATATGACGTTTGTGAGGTTTTATTTACTGCAGTAAAAAAACATTACTATACATTGCTATCTGAAACTTAGGCGGAAGGGTGCTTATCATTGCATAATATCAACTATAGTCATTTTTTTTCACATTTCACATTTTGTAAGCATGCACAGCTCCAGGTAGCCAGCTTAAAGACCTAGTCCAAACGTTTATTGTCAGTAAACTCATTATGTAGTCTGGAAGGAAATAACACATAGCATGTATATATGTAGACGTGACATTTTACGTTTACTGCACTCTCTATAGCAATGTATTGTTAGTCAAAGATATTATCTCTTCCCGTAGCTGTGCTAGTTCCTAAAATGGTTAAACTCGCACACTTTAACACACTTACATATGTGTGGTGCAAGTGTGCAAATGACTGTGGTGTGTGGGGTTTTCGATGGCTGAATTCACAGCTTTTCCTTTTTGCACACTTTGTTTTATACAGAAGTAACTCTCTGTAGACCTCTGTGATAAAGTTTTACGTAGTAACTGGGCAAGAAGCTCATTAGTGGGGACATTAATAGAGTTTCAGATTCTCTGCATAGATGAGAGAACCTGCCGCCTCACTAACACTCCTTCAATCAGGGCGTTATGGTCAAATATCCAGACATTGCTGTTTGCAAAAAAGAATTTAAAAGTAATTTATTCTTCGTCTGCTACAAACTACTGAATTAAAGATCTGATTCTGAATACTACTGAATATTACTCTGAATACTGTAAATCAGAAATGTCAGTGTTAGAATTCTAAAAACATGCTTCCACCTTGTAGTTGTGAGTTACTGAGTGTGTATTGATGAGCAATTAAAGCTATTTTAAAAAAATATGCAGCAAAATGTACTTCCGTCTGCAACTTTTTCTATTTGCAGATAGATGATTTTAGTCATTGGGTGAGTTCTTAATATAAAAAATTGACAGCCATTTCAATTGTTAACCATATTATACATTCACGGTGCTTGCAATTTCTCATTCATTACTCACTCCACCTCTTTCTAAACCATAATAATGGAGACAGCGTTCAGTATCACACTTAGATGTTAATCTAAAGCTAGTGTCGATGCTGAATTAAACTTGCTATATGGTATTACTTCAAATAGGGATGCATGTGCTGTAAAACAAAAGCAATGCCTTTGGGGAACCTACCTGGAAGAAATCTTCCTCAGCAGACTGGACCCAAGGCCTCCCTCCAGCCTGTCAGTCTAACCAACCAGAACTCAAAGGAATACCGAGCAGAAAATGTCTGCTACACTGCACCAGCTGTGAAGAGCTGAAGCATCTGAGTGAGCATCACCGTTTCTTTAATTTAACCAAGACCTCAGCGACTTCCTGTGCTACTTCTCTTTCCGCATCTTGACGCACCCCCCAATGTGTCACACTTGCGATATGGTAAGTGAAATAAGCCAAACGAGCTGTTTCAGTTTGTGTGTGTAGGCCACATGAGGAGGCCCATATGTGACCAGTATGATAACCTAAACAGATGAAAGCATTATTTTAAAGTTTATCATTCATTTTCTGGGATAATTCAAAAAAACTAAACTTTGATCAACACATATCTTTTAAAGATGTTATAGTAATTGTGTGCCTGCCCTGTACATGACACTTCCTGCACTAAAAAGGTTGCAAACAATAAGAAGACTTCACCTGCTAATAACAGATACAAAAAAACAGCATCATATGACTTCAGCAGGTGTTTATTAAATCACAAAGGCAGTATTTCAAACTGTAGTGTCTGTCTTTATCTGTTGCCAAAAGAAGTTGGTTTTGTTTGTTGGTTTCAAGTGCCTCCATCCCCTCTATTTCAAAAGAAAAAACACTTTAATAATTCTCTTGCTGTATCAGCCACCAGCCCCCAAGACACTCTCTCACTCATACACTCTGGCATGAATACATTTTGGTCATTTTCAAATTATGGCATGTATCATGTTTTCTTGACGCGATAAAGACTTGAGTTCTGAGTTGAATGTCTTTCGGTTTGTCATGATGCAGTTTCTGACTCTAGTTCAACACTGTCACTGTCACTTCAGTAGGTGCCGTCGTCCTCAGTGCTGCCCTCTGCTGGCGTGTTAAAGCCTGGAGAACTGAATGAGGTTTCTGTTGATTTCAGCCACATTCCTGCAACCTGATGGAAATTGATCATTGTGGTTTTGTTTCATGCTTCTCTACTTATTTTTGTTCTGTTTTAAGTTTATTGACTTGATCTGACATTTCTAACTCACCCGACAAAGCCATGGACAGACGGAACTCATCGTTTAAGATTTGCAGTACTTCCCTCACTCCTTCCTCTCCCTGCAACATCACACAGGAAGAATGACTATAAAAAGCAACACAGAACTTCCTATATCCTATAATATGTTTAGGTATAAAATCAGTAACAGTACACATGAAAATGTCACTCCTCAGCAAGTTTAGTTCTTTTAAAAAAGAACCACCTACATACATATAAGGGCTAGAATACCTTGTATGCAAGGCCCCACACTGCTGGACGGCCAATGAATACACACTTGGCTCCCAAGGCCAGCGCTTTCAGTACATCACTTCCTGTCCTGATTCCTCCATCCAGATAGACCTCGATCCTGCCCTGCACTGTGTCCACGATCTCTGCCAGTGCATCAATCTGTTACCGACATAGGGGAAGACATAGGAAGGATAACACACTCTAAAACAGCAGACTCCTGTATTTTGAAAGACAATAACCAATGCATTGATGTTAACAAACAACCTTTTTGGATTTGTATGGCTACTTCAAAATCTTAACAAGCTCAACTTACATCAGAGTTACCACTGCAAGGAAAATGCTAATACGGCAAGGATTTAAAAAGTAAAGAAAAGTAAATGAATAGTTTGACATTTTTAGAAACACATGTTAGTCTCATGTCTGTGTGCAAACCACAATTTAACTACAAATAGACACAGTCAAGAAAATCTTCTTGTCTCTCTCTTGGCAAAAGTTTCCTACTGTAAAACACATCCCCTCAATAATCTTTAAATCAGACACAAAATGTTTTTAAATATATGATATAGTACCGATGCTGGTCCACCGTCCAGCTGTCTCCCCCCGTGGTTTGACACAATGATACCGTGAACACCATGCTCCACGGCCAGCTCAGCGTCCTCCTTGGTCAGGATGCCCTTGATGATAACAGGCAGACGGGTGATAGACTGCAGCCAGCACACGTCCTTCCAGCTGATGGAGGGGTCTAAGGTGTTGGCTGGGATCCCATACTCCTCTGGGCCCGTGGTCTCCTGCTTAAAGTTTGTGGCACACATGCAACTACTGTAAATATATATACACAGTCAAATGTTTTCTGTATCACTACTGTTGCTTGTAATTTTATTGCCAAACTGTTGTTAAGGTGCAGTACAGTAGATGGAATGTGGATATTTCATACTGTATATACGATTTTTATGATGGTTTAAACAGTTTCAAGCTACACGTTTAAATGTGATAATTAAGTGATATTTGTATCTGTGTTTGAATATACAAATGTAATTATGACAGGGTATACAATACAGCAGGAATTTTACATGTGACCTGACAGCAGAAACATAAAAACTGAGTGTGAGGATTTTATTCAATGTAAGTGTGCATCATATGAAAGAAGTAGAATGAAGTAGAATTAATTAGGATGTTGTCTTTTCTTGTTTGACTCATCTTTGTTTTGTCTTTCCTGCGTTTGTTTCATTTCACCTTGTTCTGTCTTATCTTTGATTTGTCTAATTGTGCAATTTCTGTTATGTTGTTATAATTGTAAGAGCACGTTTAAATAAAAGTACAGTTACCTGGAACAGTCCATCAAAGTTCTTGACCTTAAGGTGAGGTGGCAGCTTGAACTGGTTGCGAATGTCATTGCGGCGCTTTCCTGTGTAAGGGACGTCGACGGTGAGGACAAGAGCCTTGTAGCCGAGTGCCTCTACGCGGTGCACAATCTGTTCTGACAGCTTCCGGTCCCGGTACACGTAAAGCTGGAACCAGCGGTAACCGTTTGGCGCTGCTGCCACAATCTCCTCCACTGAGCAGGTGGAGTAGGTGCTGGTGATGTAGCAGGTGTTGAGTGCCTCAGTGGCTTTGTGGTGGACGATGAGATAATTAATAATTAATAATTAATAAATGAAGGTGGTACATGTCACACATACAGGTAGCTCTGAGAATTTCAGGGTCACATTAACCTAAATATCTTTTATAAAAATATTTTTTTACCCATGTGCCTCAGGCTTGTCAGAACAGTGACTGTCTACTTGTCACAGTGCTGTGGCTAAATTAAAACACTTATTATTAAAAACTTATAAGCTGTACTAATACAGTACTTTATTAGCTTTATCACCTCATGCTTCCATCTAGTGTTGCTTATGTATACATTGTTTAAACACTGAAATCACCAACTCCATAAGAAAGTGATACCTAAATTATTTGAACATTGAAATGCATCAGTTTTAATACATATTTTCATAGACTTCACTTCCACCAGGTATTGGTTCTGCTTAAACAGAGTGACACCGCTCACTGATCCACTCACACAGCCACACAAATACAATCCTCACCCCGAGCTGTGGCCACCTCTCCTTCATGCCAGGCCAGGCAGTGAAAGGCAGTAGGTGCGATACCAACTGGGAAGCTGATTTCTGTCCCCTGTACCGTGGTCCGAGTGTCGCTCACTGACACGTCCCGGAGAATACGAGGCCTCAGACGTATCCTGAGTGTGAAGTTCAGATGAACAAGTACATAATGATGCTGGGATGAGGGTTGGGCAAGATAAAGTTGACCAATTATAACACATAAAATGCAACAAGTGCAATGTGGTGTTATTCTATGCAGATATGATATGAACAGTTAATGAATTTAGAGGAGGTAGGAGCGGATAATGAGGTTTAGGAGCGGCTGTGGAGCAATTGGTAGAGTGGTTGCCCATCGACTGGTTTTGAAATGTTCCTGGACAAGACCCCAAACCCCCTAAAATGTCCACAAAGCTCCAGCCACTGAGGCTGCACAAGTCAATGTACTCAGAGTTTCAGGATTTTAAATCTGACTCTATTATTTTACCACATTTTACCAAAGTAAAACAGATACCACAGTAACATGTTTAGTGGCGAGCTGCACTTGATTTTCCTCATTTAGAAAAAAAAACATATTTTTGACAAAGCAACGCTGTCAAATAAAACCGTCATTTCAAGATAAGTCATTTATGAAATGATATCACGCTGTTTTTGCTGGACATGTCATATTTTTCTGAATAAAGACAGACAATGCTCTGGGATTCGGTTTTCCCAAAGCGCTGACTTTCCCAGACACAGCCCAATATTTATTCAATTTGGGGAATTTTACTAACCTGACCCCACATACCAGCAAATCCCTAGTAACAGGGTTGTTTTAGCAAAAACATATAGCATATGAAAACATCATAGAGAGGAAAAGCAGTCTATCTGTCTAAGAAAAGAGGAATGTACGTGAAGACACGCGAGGGAAAGGCTCTGACAACATGAAAAAAATCACGACTCTCTATGTTTGTCCCAACGATAATACAACTTTTAAAACAGTTTCTTAGTCACTACAGGGGGTTGGAGGAACACTGGAGTGAGTGCTGGGTAAAATGTAACTGCCTGTTAGTGATTATAACGGCTCAAAACCAAACACATATGCAGAAATCAATAACAGCAGTCCAAAGTCCAAAAAAATATATCCTCATATGATCCTCAGTGTAATATTAAAACGGTTTAAACATAAACACCAAAAGGTGAACTGTTTTTTAAGAGTGGAATTTAGTGTATCTGGGTTTAAGCTGCAGTTTTTCTGTGCAACAGTGACTGATTATCTGTGGTCATAGTGTTAAAACTCTCAGTCCTTTCTAAATAATAAAAAATATAGTGAAATACTTAAATTTGTATATTTGTAATGACCTTGAATGTGTAGGTAAAGTTTATATCTCCACTGTACCTTTTGTAAGCCAGTAGATTGTCATCCCTGGTGCAGCATTCGTCTGCTCCAGCTGCATAGTAATCCCAGGTGGCCTTTGGGAGATGCTCCCTGGCATACTCCTCAAAATCCGTCAGGCATACCATAGCCATCTCTGCACAGCGACCTCCCTCTCTGTGGGGAAACGGATACCACAAATTTTCAGTTCTATGCTCGTTAATATGTGTATGTACAATAAATCAGCAGGAAAGGAAGAAGATAATAGAAATTATTCAATATAGCAAGATCAATTATTTCACCATAGCCACAGAACAGTGTGAATAACTGGCTGAAAGTAGAGCCAATCAAGTTTACAAAAAAAAACTCATTTCTCAATACCAAACACTGCTGACTTTGTTAAAGATTATTATTTATTTATGTTCTGTCTTTACCACAACCAGTGAGCTCTCATATTTTTTATCCATCTAGTGTCATCTGGAAACAAGATTTGTAGCTTTACATGTGAGAGAAATAGCTGCAGGCACCAACAGAAAACAAGCACTGAAAGCTCAGCATGAAAAACTGGAATACATAGCGAGAAGTTACAGCTTCAGAACTTACCACAAATTATTGATCTGTCATAAACAAAATCCAGCACTTTCACATGACGCAGCCTCCATGGAGGACTGAAGTTGCAACATCATTGCTCAAACTGAAACTCCCCTCATATCAGCAAATGTAGGGCATTCGCGTAGTCAACAACTCTGCGCAAGCTTCTGCACTTTGACATCTGAGCAAAAAAAGTTATTCAGTTTTCCCGGTTTTGTTTTAGGCAGCTTTAAATCTTTATGCCTGTGTCTCTCCTTATATCCACAGCGTTGCTTTTGTGTCAGTCATAATCAAACTTATAATTAACAATGTACTACTATAGTACAACTATAGCCACCGACAATGTATGTGACCCGAGAGTGACCCTGGCTCTTATTGTGTTTACACAAGCTGGAAATGTGCTGATGGTGACTCCAGCTATAGTGAGGACAAGAGGTGTCTGACACAGTGCTCTGCAGTCCAGATGGTACATACAGTAACACATGTGCAAACATATTTACACATGCTAACACGGACATACAGGGGACGCAGCCGCTCTCATGAAGTGTATGGCAGCAATTTTAAGCTTTATAGTTTGTGTAAGCCTTTAGAAAACAGAGCATTTGTTTGAAAAATGTGTTTGCTGGGAACTAAATAACGGGTGGATATTTATTCAGGTATAATCTGTAAATCTAGAAAAGTGTCCATTATAAAGTATTGAACTAACCAACGCAATATTGCAATAAAAAAAGACATTAAAAATAAAGGAATAGCAATTAATTACATTTTATATGTAGATTTTAAAGTAAACTACATCTGCCAAAACGGTTTTGTCAAAAACACAAGCCACGTGTGATATCCCCTGAAGTGCAATGAAAGATTAAATAAGATGTGAATTAATTGGACTAAATGGACATTTTACTTCACAGTCCTTATATAACTTTAAAGGTGCAGTGTGTAAGATTTAAGGACATCTAGTGGTAAGGATGCAGACTGCAACAACATCGCCGCTTCCCTTGCAAGAAGGAGGCCCTTAAATGTCATCATCAATCGACTAGACCCAAATAACAAATATGCTAAAACTAGAATGAAAAAAAACTGGAGTAATATCCAAGAGACGTGGGAAAAGTCTACTTAACTTCTATGGTGACAGTGAATTTAATCTTGCCACACTGCATTTTTTCAAAGGATGTATCCACCGCGAGTTTGTAAAAACACAACAGGAAGAGTGCAGAGGGTATGGCTTAGTAAACTTGCGATCTGTTTGTTTGTTTTACTCTGTAGATTTATTTACTACAGCTTGTTTTGTTCTGCATAGACCATGAACACCACCCGTAAGACCAAAGATACAGATGTTCGGCGAATATTAGAACCAAAAATCTGGAGCGCAGAAATAAAAGGTATTTGGGCCAGTCCTATTAAAGATATGCATGTTCTTCTTCTTTATTCTTTGTCTTCCAATCTGTGATATATCTATAGCATAGTTAAAATTTAAAAAAATCAGCGTTGGTTCTGAGCTACTGTGTAAACATGGAGCCCTCCACAAAAGGTAAAATGTTCCCTATGTAGATAGAAAAGGCTGAAGACACTGCAATCTTACTTTCATGGGATTACACACTACTGAACGCATTATTATAAATACTACAGTATATTCTATTTCTGAAAATTGTGCCCTCTATCAGTACTGAAGCCCTTTGTTGTTATAGTTACACTTTCATAATTTACTATGACTTTACAAATTTGTGTTTTGGTGTCCTTTTTATCATGAGGTCCAAGTTACACTTTTGTCAGTAAATGGCTGACTGCAATGTCAGATGAGGACAGATTACAGTATTTGTCTACATATATGGCTTTCCATATAACTCCATTTTTGTTAGATGCTTACCATTCATAAGGGGCATTGTATGTTTGAATTGTTTTATTTAAATATGGATTTTGTGCATATATATTGATGTTTTGGGGTTTGTTTTCCTAGTTATGTAAACTCGTGGGCTGGGCACGGTTGATAGTAGAAATAAACCACATTCATTAATTCACTATGTCTATTTTAAGGCCTATAAAAACGTAAACAAGTAAATGTAACAACTTCACAGTTTGGCTTACCTGTTTTTGAGTGCCATGTACTGAGATGTGGGATTTCTACGTTTGCTAAATAAGCAGCTCCAGGCTGGAGGCTTAAGGCTGGAGTGTAACCATTTATTTCAGGCTAAGCTATAGTTAATTTACATTATTAAACTGGAGGTTTTAGACTATCTTTCAAAAATCTGACACTTCTGGGTGGTAAAATAAAGATGGCGGCGCTGTGGCTAGCTAACGCTAACGCTAACGCTGGCTAGGAGCCAGACGCAACTTGTGAAACAAGTTTTAAAAAATATTCAGTCGACGAACTACTTTTTATCCAGGCGGTAAGAAGAGTCGCTATGAATTCTGAAAATAGCACCAGAACCACCGTGAGTGCTTTACCGGACTTTCTGCCTTTTTATTTGACATTTAGTGCGTAAATAACGCAGGTTAACTTCCGCTAACAACTAAGCTAGCTAACAAGACAAACAGATGGTTGGCATCAAGTCACCTCTTTGAGTCGAATGTATGCCAACGTTAGCTAACACAAGATGACCAAAACTAAAGCTAAAAAGTGGGTTAGCGTTAGTGCATATATTGAAGCATAACATAACCAAGTTTTCCCACGGGCAGCACTTCCATGAGCGTGTAAGACATCCGCAGTATAGCTCCAGTAACGTTAGCTGTTAGCTAGTAGTTGCCTTTAGCTTCCTAGCCTAATAAGCTAACGCTAGCTGAACATGTTTGTGTGAAGTCCCCATTGAAAAGACATATGTTGTTTCTCTAGGTTCATGAAATACTTTGACACCCACTGTAAGTCTCTCTTTTTCGCACTGTTTTAGCGTTAGTTTGTAAGCATTAGCTTATGTTGAAACGTAACAACACGGACACGTACGCTAACGCTAACCCTTCATGAATGCTAGTCGCCTAGCAGCAGGGTATAGTGAACATCACAGATTAATCTGAGAAGCAAACATGTATGAATACATTAGAATATTTACTATTATAATTAAAAGTCTTCTGATCTATGTTCTATGAAAACAATTATTTAATTAACTTTTATTTTGTACCAACAGCCAACTGTGAAAATGTCCACAGTGGACACCAGTACAACTACTGACCTTGGACGGTTACTTCTGGAAAAACACAGGTAAATATAATTTTTCTCCTGAGTTCAAAATCCGTTTGTTTTCTGGGATTTTCCTGGTGCTGTTTTATCACTGCCCATAAATCGTTTTCTCCCCAGCTCCTCTTGAACTGTGTCACACCACATTTAACATCTAGATAAGTGCAGTTAGTTTGATCACTCCAGTTTAACATTATCTTGTATGTATATAATGAAAAGACATACAATATATTA
>OMLM01013075.1:15083-27933 GCA_900302695.1 Helostoma temminkii | reverse complement strand
TCAGTAATTATATTAGAGGTAATAGCCAAATAAATTAGCCAGCCAAAGTTGCTGACTCAGCTCATTTGTGTCATTTATAAGTAATGTAGACTTTTAGAATTAATAAAGATATACAAGACATTTTAAATCAATAGATAAGTTTGTTTAAATGTGTAAATAAAATGATAGTATAGTAGATGAATGAATAATTACATAATAAGAAAACCACACATTTACAGTACACATTTATTATGAGATACTGAATTATAAAAATGGTTTTATATACTTTTAACTTTATGTCCTGTCAAGGTTTTCAGTCCTTTTTGACTGAGAACACAGAAAGTGACTAAACAGAAAGCAGACGGACACTTTACTTACAGATTGCAAATGTTCATTCTTTCTCAGCAGAAGTTCCTCCTTTCTTATAGACTCATAACCTGTGAACAGAAATCATAGATGTTGCCATTACAGTAATAATAGTATTGATAGTACTGCTGTTGGAACTACAATCATTACTGCTACCACTGCCACTATTAAAGCTAATACTTCTACCTCCTACGGCACAGATACTGGCCGTAGCACATACTTCTTATAGTACTACTACAGTATCATGAGCAAAAATACTGACTGTACGGTAATATTTTACAAATTATACCACTATTACAATTCTAATACTGCTGCTACCACACTTACTCTTACTGTAATTACAGATAATATTACTATGACAAATACCACTACAGCTTCTGCTGCTGTGAAGTTACCTTCAGATAATGAATATAAAACCACCAACACAGCTGATATTACTAGTATCACTTGTACTGTTACTATATTCACTTGTTCTAGAACCATATTTGATATAATAAAAGTGTTGGATTGGGACACAACTATTTGTTTTTCAATGTCTGTTATAATGTCAGAAAAACAGAATCTAACAGTATTTGAAGAAGATTATTTTTATTATTATGTTAACAATGGCAGGTACTGCAACAATTACTACTGATGATAATACATGTAATTAAAGAAAAAGCTAAAACAAAGTTAATACATGTACTGCAGATCTAAACTACTTCCCATTTTTAATTCTGTTATTTTATAACATTTATTCTCTAGTACATACAGTTTTACGGTAACCTGGAAAATGTTTCCAGCATTAACAATGTTTCATAAGTTTCATCTTTGAACACTTGAGGGCAGTGCAATACTGAAGGAATGAAAGTCTAACTTTAAAGATCTTTTCAAAGCAGGTTAGCACCATCAGACTTTCATTGAATGCACGTGTGGATACTACACTTCACATTGTAGAAAAAGTGACCTCTGATGTAACACCTGTCACTCTAGTAAACACAATGTCTCACTACGTGCTCTACGGCTCTATACAAACCTGCTTTCTGACCTCTGTTGCCTTAAGTTAAACTTTAAAACACGTTTTTTTGGTAATATTTAAAACCATAGTTTTATTTACTTATAAATAATATAAATATTTTCAATGAATGTTTTTGTAAAATATGCTCATAAGTTCTTAAATAGTTATAATTATAAAACAAATCTCAGTAAAATTAACATTATTATTATTTTTTAGTTAATATTTGTGTGGCAATTTATTTCACCACCAAGCAGTACATATATGATTTATAACTCATTTTACTTGGAGATTGTTTTTATTTTTTATTTTTTCCTGTCATTTTTTTTCAGTGTGGCTGGACGTGTGATAAACGTGAGCTTCCGTCCTGTGTAGGCTGTGAAAAGTGACCCACTGAATGGCTGCTGAGAGCACATTGTCCAGGTGAATTTCTAGAATACCTGGTGTTTGGTATTTAGTGTGCAGTGCTAAACAAGGTGAAGATTTAACCAGCTCCTTTTATGGATAATTAGATTGTTTATCATAGGCCTGTTTACATATCACCGTGTCATCACCAACAGATAAGCATATCCTGTCACTGTTTCCTAGTTTTAAAGTATCTAGTGGAGAGCACTGGGTGTCCACATTTTGATACAATAAACAGTTGAAAAAGTAGAATCCATTAATTGAACACTTTGTAAATAAATGCAGTTACTGAAGTAAATAAAATCAGTGGCTTACCTTAACCTGAGCTCTTTGGCCAGCCTACAGTAGGTGTTGGTTCCCCTCTCATGTGACAGGGTCGTGTCATAGGCCAAGCCGGCCCCCCACCCCTCCGCCAGAGTGTGATGCTCCTCCCACAGCAACTAACCCTCTCGTCAGCACTCTGGGCCCTGGCCTCTCTTTTGTGCCAAATAACACCAAAAGCTCGTTCAGGTCAGTTGTTTGTAGGAGCAACAAACACGTTACTTCCTAACAATCATCCATCCCATCTTGTTCCAACCTGCTTCATTACTTCCTTTTCTTTAACTTACATTTCCTCCGTCTTTGTTCCTCCATTTACTGGCCCTTGTGAATGGTATTCACATTTTATTTATGGATTCTGAAAATTATAGACTTCTAAAAACTTAACTTTTCAGCTTAGCTTTTTAAGAGACACCTCAAAATATTCATTGTTAAAAAACTCATTGTAAAACACAACTGGAAACAAAAAAGACAAATATTCACACACAATACAACGTTAGTAAAAACCATTACATGAATCAAAGTAGCAAGACAAATCAAGGAATCAAACTTGAGTGAAGATTGCAGTCCATTCCAGTTTAGAAGTGCCTGGATTAGTACCTAAATGCATTCCTGCTAAAGTTACTATGTACATATGGAATATATAAGAATAAGCAGTTATTGGATTGTGTTGGATCGAGTTAGTTTTTGAGGTGAATTATAAGCCTTCATTCGTGAATATTGAGAGATGACATGAGCGGACCACCATCTGATTCCAGCTGCTGAAGTAATGGTGAAGCACTGTGACAATTTTCTCCATAAATTCACGGGACTCTGATTAACAACGTATAAGAGACAAAAACATCTTTGTTAGGTTCCAGGGCTTTTTCTGGAAACGTCAAACTATAGGCAGAGTGTGGACTTTGACAGGTGTTTTTAGGGTCTTTACATATAAAACACAGATGTCCCAACCTTTGATATGATAAGCTTGTTATGTTAAGGTCCTCACCCGTACAGTAAGTGATGGATGGATGGCAGGATGTGAGAGAGAATGGTATGTATGCCACAGTGTCTCAGCTCACCGCGGACGAAACCAAACGCCTTGAGAAGTTGTTCAAGCATTTTAAAACAGCAGTGGAGCGCAGTGATGTTAAATTAGATTCTCTCGGTCTTATTTCATTATAGCTTTTGAATTGAATTTACTCTTTGTAAATGTAATATCTTCTGTAACAAAACCTCGCTTCTTCTGAGATGTCTGTCTTTCTGTGTGTGTCTCTGAATTTATGTTTGAATTTTGGCTTTAAAACAAAAGGCTGTGAAGATGGAGCCAGGGGCTAAATCTGATGAGTTGGACCTCCACAGGGAGGTGTGGGTGTTACCTGCATCGAGAGGAGGTGCAAATTGCGTTAATCCACAGCTGGCCTCGATGTCTAATACCACAGAGTTAGATCTGGCTCCGGGGCCGCTGTATTGGAGGTACTGGACATTCAGCTGAGTGGAAAACCTCTTCCACATGCTGGCTGAGGCTCTGCCCTGAGGCTGTGGCCCAGCACACCGTTGCACATGTGTGTTGAATTGTCAAGGTGTTATAATGCCCTGGCGAGTCTTCTAGCCCCTCCACCTCTGTCTCTCCCAGGTTTATTATCAGACTAAATACAGCCAAGTCAACAGACATATGTCACAAATCCGTGCAGCCTGTAACTTTGCCGCACGGCCTAACTGATGGTTGTCCATCGAGGTTTTCATTTTTGCATACAGACCAGAGAAGGAAGTACACATTTTAAAACTGACTTTGTTCAAATTTATTAGCAAAAATGAAGGAATGTGTTGCCTCCTGTGGATGTTGCATGTTTGCTGCTTTCTCACACAAATTTGGACAAAGGATTCGTGTAATGATTTAACCAGAAGTGAAAGTGAATAGCTTATTGAGAGAGACACAGATATGACCTCTTTGTTCTTTCTTTGTTCTCTTTCTATTTATTATGTTTTAGTAAGATAAACAGCAGTACAATGAGAAGACATCACCAGCTGTGAGCCAGACTCAGTTAAAAAGCTTTTTTCCAACTGTTTTTTTTTTTTTACAACTTTAATCATCCCACACGAGGATATTTTTGATTGTAAACTTTTCAGAAAAATTTGATCCTTCATAAATAAATGTACTACATTTGACTTGATAGAAGTGCAAAAAATAGTTTTACTGAATGAGTAATATTAATTAATTAAAATACAACATCACTAAGAAGATTAAAAAAAATGAGAAATGCTATCCAGAGTTTCAGGAGGCGAGGTAAACAGATTCTTTGCTAAAAAACTGTTAATGATTATGATTTAGATTCTATAAGAAATTAATCGAAATGCTTAACCTGTGTGAATATAATTTATTAAAAGACTTTAAGAACAAAAAATGACAATGACTCTACAATCACTCACTCTATCTCTGCACTTTCTCTGTATTGCATAAACATGATGGAGTATTAAATATTTTTTTCTCTTATTTACATTTTATTGAATACTTCAAGGCAGAGTAATGAACAGTATTTCTTTTCACTGCCAAACAGCCTGTGTTGTAATTAGATGCTATTTTACTTCATGATAGTTTTGTAGTTCAAATCTTTTTTATGAAGATGTACATATTAATTGTCTTTAAACAGTATATTTACAGTTATGATGAGGGTTCGGTTCTTTTAGCTGAGGGGTACAGTGTTTAAAAATAGCCAGATTAGATGTTTTAAAGCTATAATTAAATGTTAATTGTAGTTTTATCATCTGTATTGTTTTTCTAGATGCTTCTAAAACCTTTCTGTTTTTTGGGGGGTGTGTAGTTGCATTAAATGTGTGTCAGTGGAAGCCCATGTTTATGGAGCCAAAGCAAAGTTAAAGGAGTGAACACATCAGTGGCTGTAAATGTCATGTAGCAGCTGAGTGATGGAGTATTTGAAGTCTGGGAGAGATGTGAGCGTAACTCACAGTCTGCAGTCACGCCATTTCAGACTCTTACGGTATGATTCAATCCATACATGCAGTCAGCGGACAATTTGCTCACATCTACTACGTGGTGGTTCATATTATTTGTCCTCAGTGTTCTCCCTAAATGAGGGAGGTGCGTTAATTTGTTTGGATTCCTTTGGCCCTGACGTGAACCTGACTCTATGGTGATGACCAAATGCATTAAGACATTACCTTTCACTTGGGTTTTCCATGTTGCACATAAATCCATTTTGTCTTCACTTACTTTTCCTTTCCTTTGTTTCTGTGTAAAAGCTTTGTTGCTTTTGTCCTTCTCGTTGTTTAGACCCTGTATTTATATATTTAATTATATATGCTGAACTTCACTGAGCCCTTTGTACCACTCATTTGAGATGTTATTCATACACAGCAACACAAAAGCAAAACATCATGCTGCTATCTAAAGAAACTCAAGAACAGATGAGAAACTGAGAAATGAGTAATTGATATGTATCAGTGTGGAAAGGTTTCCAAAGCCATTTCTAAGTCTTTGGGACTCCAGCGAACCATGGTAAGAACCATTATCCACAAATGGAGAAAACTTGGACCAGTGGTGATCCTTCCTAGTAGTGCCTGGACTACTGAAATTACTCCAAGAGCACAAAAACAACTCATCCAGGAGGCTGTAAAAAACTTTTTTACATTTAAACAACATTTAAAGAACCGCAGGCCTCACTTGCCTCAGTTAAGGTCAGTGTTCATGATTCAACAATAAGAAAGAGACTGGATAATAATGCCATCCATGGGAGAGTTATAAGACAAAAGCCACTGTTGATCAAAAAAGAACTCAAAGGCTTATCACACATTTGCCAAAAACACCTTAAGCAAATATTTTGTGGGCTGATTAGACAAAAGCTGAACTTTTGGAAGGTGTACCTCCTGTTAAACTGGTGTAAAACTGACAACAATTCATAAAAAGAACATCAAATCAACTTTGAAACGTGGTGGTAGTGCTGCCTTGCAGCTTCAGGACCTGGACGACTTGCCATAATTGATGGAACCATGAATTCTGTGCTCTACGAGAATATCTTGAAGAATTTTCATGACCTTGTTACGGACCCGTAACAACCTCAAGTGCACTTGCACGAAAACCCTCCAGTGTGGCTGGATTCAAACAAGAGTGGGCCAAAATTTCTCCTCAGCGATTTGCAAGACTCATTGCGAGTTATTGCAAATGCTCGATACAGTTAGGGGGCAATAACTTTTTCACACAGGGTCAGGCAGGTTTGGACAGCTATTTCCATCAATAAAATATATTATTAAAAACTGCATTAGTATTTAATTAGGTTATCTTTGTGTAATGGTAAATTTTTTATGACCAGAATCATTTACCTGCAAAAGGAAATAAATGTATATAAATATATATGGCAGGAGGCAAATACTTTTTCACAGCACTGTGTCTTAAGCAAATCCGTTCTCCTCTGACCTCATTCTGCTCTCCTGTTCACTTTTACCATCTGCTATAATCTGCCACGCTGTGTACAATAAGAATCAACAAAACTTACTAATCAAGCAAAAATTGCTGAAATTCACCCCAGTAAGAAGTGAGCCCCACTCAAAAACTTTTTAAAGTGAATTATCTCTGCATTACTACCAGATTGTTCTTTTCTAAATCTGACTTTGAGATCACCTCTCCACAGTAAGAATAAGTTTTGAAACATATTGTTTGTTACATACTGACAATAGCTGCTCCCAACATAAACTGATGATCATGGCACATTCAGTGTTTACACACTTTCTGTCAACATCTATTTTTTACACAATTCTCACTTTAAATAGAATTTTATTAACGTATATCTTTGTTAGTAGGACCTCAAGATATTTTCCTTCATACATGTTACTTTGGATGTGGTGTTTTAATATTATTCACTTTCAATTTAAACATATCTGCCTTAACTAAATGCACTTTCTGGCATTTTCTGTATTTTAATTAGCAAAAAAATGGGGGTGTCCTTGTACATGTATATGTATATGTTTTGCTTTGTTGTAGCATTGTTATTTGTTTCAGCCTTTGTGCTACACAAATGACCTTTTAAGGTGGTTTATAAGTTTATCCACCAACCCTGCAAGTGCAGCATTAGAAAAGTAAGTGATTATATTGTGGTATGTCATGGATCCCATTCAAAAACTTTAGCTAAAATGCTACATCAGAGGGGTTTTAGTTTTTAGAGGAGCTGAGTTTTGACAGGTTTGACATCTAGTTTGGAAATATGTTGTGACAGATGGCAAAAAGTCAAGATCTTTGACAGTTCCTTGTGTTGACCGCTATGTTATTACAGTTTACTTTCATCTTTTATTAACAGTAAATGATATCTACTTTGTTGTGTAATGGTAATCTATATGTTGCATCAAGACATACAGGGATGGCCTGACTGAAAGACAGGCATACATACGCAGCTGGTTGTAGTGAACTGCTCCTCTTCTTCAGAGCTTTGCTTGACTGACATCAATTGTGGAAAAGGAGGAAAAGTCATTTTATACCTCCTTGAAGCACGTTTGCTCAGCCTTTGTACTTCTTCTTTTGTTCAGTCTGTAGTTTTTCCTTTTATTTTCAACCTCAAACTCAAATACATACTTTGTTCCTATTTAGGAAGACAAATCCATCAAATATATAAATGTATAACTTCTTTTATATGGTCATTTTGGACATTTGGACATTTGCCACTAGATGTTTGTTGGAGAGACAATTATTAATAAATGCTTTATTATTGTTTGTTTCAGTCATTCCATTGTAGATAGTAATACTGATGTTAAAAAGATTATGTCCAATTTATTTATTTTTTTTAAGGAAAGAACTACACGTCCTGGCTACAAAGGTCAACAAAGGTTTTAAACTTAACAAAGGTTTAAGTGATGAAACGGGAGTAAAAAGTAAAAAGAAGGAATGAAATTCAGTTTAAACTCAATATATTCATCTTTTATTCAGCAAATAGCCAAATAAAAATTTCAGAGCACCATAGAATAAGATATGCAATGTAGCAACTGTTATTTTTACTGTCCTCACCACCAAGCTGTTGATACTTGAACTTTCCTTGCTAATGCACAAATCAGAATATTTCATTCTTTCCATTAGCAGTGTAGAGCGACACATAACACAAAATCACTGCTGAAAGTAACACATATGATCATTTGGTTTTGTTCGCAGTGTGGGCACAGATGAGGAAAGTGCCTGCCAGCAGCTCAAGTCAGTCAGCTTCAGACGATCTTGGCATGTGTGCTGTTTTTTCTTTCTGTCTTTCAGCAAAACACTTTGCAGAACAATCAGTTATTTTCTCCATGAAAAAATAATGTTCCATAATAATAAAAAAACTTTGAAGTTTTGAAGTCTAATAACACTCTTGAAACTTTGTGTCCTCGTGCCTGGCTGTGTGAACTCTTTTACTGGGGTGAATACTTGAACTTGCCTCGGGGACACAAAGACTTTATGAAGATAAAAAAAGACACATAAAAATAATGGTGCACAGCTCTTGAACTTTATAATATGTAATAAATACTTTGGAATGATTCTTTCTGATCATTGAAAATCCAGCAAGCTTTGATTTAAAGCCTCTATGAAAAAAATGGGATAACAGTGCTCTCCAGCCTACCCTCTTCAGTGCTTTCTCTTCTTTCTTGCACATTTTCTTGTCTTCCCTGCTCATCATTTGAAGATCGTTCATGTGTTCCCTGAGACTCATTTGGAAAGCTTCATGTCCAATCAGTTGCTGCTGAAATGTGAATCCACTGTGACATTTACTCTAATCAGCTCTCTCCCAGACTCCCCATCCATTTCTTACAAATTATGCAAATAATGTGGCCAATTTGAATCAAACCAAACTCCTTACTCCTTCCGGCTTTTTTTTTTGCCTCTTGAGGGGAGAAAGAGGACAGGACCAATATATGGTGCAGAACAGCTGCTGTGTTGCTTACATTCGGATAGCTTGTTCTTGTGTACATCTGCTTGTTGCGTGGAGTTTCTGACCCTCAGTTTTTGTCTTGACTGAAAACCAGTGTTAAGTGTAAATGTTAAGTGGTGTTAATGCTCGTTTGTGGGTGGACACATACTGTACATACACCCATGGCAACATAAATACACAACAAAAAATACTTACGCATGTGCATTTGGCTGCATAAGTGGACGGTATTTTTGCTGTACTCAGTTAAAAATTCACATTCAAATTGATTTTAATACAGAAGTCCAACATTTTACAGTCAATCTTGGAGATTTAATGGATAAAGCCTCCACTTCATTGTGTTTTGTAATCTAAGGCAGAGGTCACAGAACTATCTATCATTCAAGGTCTGTTTTGTTTCAGAAAAATTACAGCTCTGGGTTTGGCTTTATTTTTTTTCAGAGTTACTGGATGTGACGGGAATAAAATTATTTAGATAGAAAATTGTGTTTCTTTCAAAGACACTTTAGAATTAGATGATAAATCCCTTTTAGTAAAAATGGTATAGTAAACATTTGTTGTAGTTCCTATAAACATCCTATACATTTTTCCAGGCAGTTTCTAAATGTTTCATAGAATATTTAGCAGTATAGTTTTTATCTTTCTAGATTTATAGATAGATTTGATATAAGTATATATATACATATATAAAGAGAGAGAGAGAGAGAAAGAGAAGAATCTCTACATCTTGTTGAAATAAACTGAGATATTATTTCAACACAAATTTGAATTGTATAGATTTGTATTTTAATTTAAATCGTGTTTGTATTATTATTATTGCTATGCACATCTATTACAAACCCATACTCGGTTACTTTAATGTAACTAATTATCCATTGATGAAAAGGCAAAAACTAAATAAATATTACAGCTGTGGGTATAATCCTCTCCTAGTGGAACAACATTAGGGTACTTTGGAAAGACAGTTAAGTCAGCAGGAAGAAAGAAATGTTACTTCTCCATTACAGAAGTAATGGAGGAGCGAAATGCCTCATTTAGAAGAATCGTTTGCGAGTTTAAAGGAATGAGACAAAAACAGTGAAAGCCACAACACAACGCATTACTCTCTCTGGAAAGTGAGATTGTAACATTAATGCTGACATGTCATGGATGACCAATAAAGGCATCATGTAATACTGTTAAAATGAGAGACAGTAGTTAAGATTTTAGAAGTCATACAGTCAAGTCTTTGTGTTTCTGTAAACGGCAGAAGGTTTTCATCTGATTGCTGGTCCATGTCTTTGACAGACTGCAGTGCAGCACTAATGTGTCGCAGGATGGACACAACTGATGAAAATCAGATGCCCGATTTGTGCCCAATCTCTCCAAAGACAACTGCAAAAGTATATTTAGCTCAAAGAGCCGAGCAGGGAGTAAATATTTTTACTGGACTTTTCCATTTAACGTTGTGCAGCAGATGTACCCAGAGGCGAATGGAAATCACTTTACCGTTGCTGCCACTATGAAAGCAGTGAGAGACAATAGCAGATTTAGAGGTTAAAGTTAAATCTGTTTTAGTGGGTGTCTCATATGACTCATTCCAAAATAACTGGATTTCATAACAAAAAGACTAGCTGTTTTGGTCAAATCTGGACTTTGATTGTATGGTTTGGCAGATGGAACTAAAGATTTGTTATGCGCTAAAGACAATCTGCTAAACTCTTATTTACACCGTTGAAAACTGGACAAATTGCGGGGTTTTCTCAGGACCAGTTGGCTTGGTAAGTGTATACGTGTGCAGACATATGTTTCTTTGTCTAAGTGTGCATGTAAATGTGAGTCACTCTGGCCATCACTAAAAGTTATCAGTCATCTCCTCTTATAATCCCAAAAATATCAGTGCTCGCATGTTAAAACAGGCTTTGGCATTGCCTCTGAGGTCTCCCTCTTACCCCCAAAAAATGGAACCAGGGTGATGGTCACATAATACATATTTCACAAATCTAAACTGGCAGCACATTTGTTTTACACATTTTCTGTTTGATTCTACAAAGCATCAAATCCACAAAAATAAGCATGTCTTTAGTGTATTTTGAGTTTAAATTTGACTCTGTGTTGGTTGCCCAAGAAGGATGAAGTGAGAAGTTGTGTTTTACTTGTCTCGACTCTGTGGTGTTTCATTTAAGCACTAAAAAAAAGGAAAGTATCCATTTTAAGAAGTCATGTCATATGATATAGAGAGCTACAGTCTTACTTTATTGAAGATAAAAACTGTGCTAAAACAAAGTGGAGTTGTCTCATTTTGTTGGCATAAAATAATATGTATAGTTTCAATATGACACAAAATCTATTGTTCTTCATTTGCAGTGTCTGGAAAACAAACCAGGACCAGTCTCAGCTATAAAAGTCAGCTCCAGAGCCAGCACGACAACTCTGTGGGAACCAACTAGTCCTAGGGTAAAACTGAGATGGAGAAAATGAGGGGTCCATTTTGCCACGTCGTCCCTAAGACTTTATTTCCAGCGGGGCACACAACACATTTCATGCCTGGTATATTACTCTACATTTACTCTCATCATCTTTTCATCTCAGTCTAGTATCATTCCAGACTGAGCTCAAAACACAATACATTTAATTTTTCCTGTTCTCTCTCACTCTTCGAAAGAAACACATCAGTGACCAGATGTGCTCTGATCTCAGGTTGTGAAATACTTTTCAGGAGGAGACAGAAGGTGAGAACGGGATGGTGTTAACAGATTTATATGCACGCAAGAGATTTTGTAGACTACTCTCCTTCTGCAATACATCCTGCGCTTCTACCTGCAAAGTGGATCTTGGTTTCCACCTGCCATCTACAGTAGGATGCCCCCACCTGGCCACCCGGTGTCTCCACTGACAGGTGAGGACAAAGCTCCCGCAGAGAGCCAGGCTTTGCACGTGGCATCAGGTTTAACAAGCTGTCACCAGGCTTTAGGGGATGGAGAAATGATGGAGAGTTTGAACATACTATGTACTCATGTGTATGCATAAGTGTGTGCTTGTGCGTGCAGGACACAGCAGAAACACACGAGGCACCTAGACCTGTTTCCAGTTAAAAGCAGAAGCCCCCACAACAAAGGTTCTGGCCAAGAGAGTCGTAACGAGGAGAATATCATTTTTCTTTGGCCTCTGTGATCTGCCATTCTTACATTTCACTTTCAAAGCTCTGCTTGTTGGCAGAGGTCCTCAGCTTCGTATCTCATGGAAAGAAGGAACACTGCCGGCTGCCTCTCCTCACCTCTCTTCCCTTACCCACACCCCCAAAGAAGAGAGAGAAAAAGAATGAGGAGAAGTCCCAGTGCCCATCTTACTTGCCATGACTGATAGAAGAATTATGGATGTGTTGGAAGCCATATTTCTTTGTCAGACAGGCTCTGTTCGGATCCTGCAGTAATCCTCCAGCAGGCTATTTAAGACTTGTGGCTTCCTGGTAAAGACCTCCGCAGGAATCCCCTCCTCCCTTCCCACAGAGGGGGAAATCACACAGAATTTCTTATTCTCCATCTTCTGCCAGCAATTACTGGAGTTGCCAAGGTGGATCTTGTGGAACTGCTTAGGAGATGACTGTGATTGCAATGAGGCCCATTTAAAAGACATATTATTGTGAAACCAAACAGTACACACAGCATTGCATATTCAGGTACGTATTATCAGTGACATCACCTGAAATAGCAACTGCATAGCATTTTCTAGTTAAAAAAGTTTAACCCTTTACTGTTAAGCTCAGCCGTTTTTGGTAGAGCACATTTGGAGACCCTGTAGTTTTCCTGTGCTGAGCTTATCTCAGTCACTTTGGTCCATCTGCCCAACTCAGCTGAAGCGTGTTATTCTTAAAATATATAGTTAGAAATACAACATTCAAAGAAAAACTTTCCATGTTTTTTTTTTTTTC
>OMLM01013075.1:0-15063 GCA_900302695.1 Helostoma temminkii | reverse complement strand
AAAAAAAAAATTTTCATTTTTTTTTTTTTTTTTCATGGTGAGGATGTTGAAGGGTTAAAGGCTGAAGACGTGACCATTGAGGTAAGAAGTAGAACTTTTAACTGTCCCACGACCCAAGGCCGATGAGCCCAGTCCTTTCTCTTATTGTGCTGTTTTCATTTATGTACAAGCCGAACAGTTGGTATAAGATAAAACTTCAAGTTAGAGCTATTGATTGTTAAATTCTGGCATCTAACAACACACACACAAACAAATTATCAGTAGGTGATATAGTTACAAGCATCAGGTCATAGTAGCTCATCATTGAGTGAGTATGTAACGAATGTCTGTGGCAAACAGTACAACTGTTACTGACCTGCTGAGTAGAAACAGGGCACTTTCCTCTGTCAATCAGATGTGTGAACTGAAAACAACTGCAATGTTGGAAACTATTTTCTACTGTCTCTCTGTCTCTCTCTCTGTTGTGTGAGTGCTGCTTGTGCTGATTAGCTATAATTCCCCAGACTGACCCACCCAATTACTTTATACAACCAGGTTTTCTGGATAGACAACTACAGAATTATCAGGACAAACTAGCCGAATGTGACAGAATGTGTAATGAATTAGAATTATGGGCTTTACCTTTAAGTTGTCAAGGCAGAATTAAAACAGCTGGTTTTAATGTACACTTTGAGCCGTATTATAAGTCTCAGGACACCTTGTTGCAGTAAAACACAAGTCTATGGAAGTATAGTTGTATAATACGTATTGTATGTGCCATCAGGCTTTCCTTGAACTGATGACCATAGTGTTCATGTGTTGACCAGATCTGTGATTTTGACTTGATGCCTGTGTAGTGGGGGGGTTTATTCGCTGAGCTGGTATTTATAGGCGGAAGGAAAGCAGCTTTGATAGACCGCCTGTTGTGCGTTCTCCAAGATGAGATGTACTCATGTCTTCGACCTCTTGGCTCTTCCCCTCTTTATCTCTGTCTTTATTTCCCATCCAGCAATATGTGAAACCTCTGAAGCTCTGTTTGTGTGCATATGTGCATGTGAAAAGAAAAAGAAAGATCTAGAAAAGCTCTGCTCTAATAAAATGTTTGAACTGCCTTGTAAAATTATTATTTGACAGTCAGGAACTCATCCAGTTATTACATATCCAAGAGGTGTAAAGTGAATGTTTATGTAAAGTGAATCTCTGAGAGTGGATAAAGCACATTTAAGCTACAAGTATCCTTCTTGTATTTCACATGACATTCTGTTGGACGTTTTGAAGTGGAATCGGAGCTTTGAAAAGGATTCAACCATGTGTTACTGCTGTTGTTGTTATTGTTGTAACAATTGAAATCCTTCTCACATATGTATGCCACAAAGACGCCTGTGTGCCAGTTGTTGTCAAAGTTACAAAGCTGAACCCAGGGTGTTTCCTCACCGCTGGAGCCAGCCCAGCCTTCAAGGCTTCACGGTGAAGAACTGAGGCTTTCACGCTGTTTTGACTACAGATACAACCACCATATAAGTTCCACATTTTACTGCTTCAGGAAAATGGAGCAAGAAATGACCACTAAACTGTATTGCCCCCAAGAGGAAATGTTCTCCTGTCTTCACAGTCATTAGAAGAACTAATATGGACAACATATGACTAATTGCGATACACAGAGTTGCAGCCAAAATTTGGCGGTCTCATTGACATTCTGGAGACTTTTTTTACAGCATGAATGTTGATGAAACACATTTAGTTAATGATGTCTCAATTCCATTAAGTTGCTGTGACTGGGAGCTGGCATGGAAAATACAGTTAGTGAGCACAGGCTTTGGCTTTGGTTGCTGTAAGGGCACAGTTGTGCCAAACCTCATAACCTCACTGTGGCACTCAGACATAGAAATTAGCTGTTGTTTCCAAATAATAGTTAATGGCCGTAACTCCCACAAAATAATCATTTTTGTGTTTTTACTTCAGCTATGTACTTAACCCATAGAAATGAGATATTGATATTGAAGTAAGAAGAGTATTTCTCAAAATGTTAAACCTTTAACTGCCACCTGTAGAAGGCAAAGGCAAATCCAATTAGAAAACTTTTACAAAATATTTTGTCTGGTAAATAAATGAATGAAAGGACAACAAGTTGGTTGCAAATTATGTGGTTGCATATAGGACAACAGTATAATTTGTATGAAATAATGCAGCTATGCAGGCTTAAAGCAAATTTTATGAGCGAGCCTTCTGATGTTATCCCAGATGTTTTCTCATTTTTTCTCTTTATCCGTTTTATGCCCAGTTTGAGGTTTTTATAGCAAAGCTCACAAAAGTGTCAGATGCCTCAGCATGGCCAAAAAGATCTTACATCTATACTTTTCTGTAGTGTTGTCTGTTGTTCTGAAATATTGCTCCTGCTGCTTTGTCCCTCTGTTCCTCACTCTCCCATATTTTAGCTGCAGATACACCCCAGCATCCACAACATCTGTAGAGCAGGTTGTGAATTAGGGCGCTCTGCTACATGTGAAACATCAATATGCCTTAGAAGTCTGCACCCCATGTGTGTGAGATGTATCGGGTGGTGTTAATAAGTGTTTTGTGTGTATGTGTTTGAATAATATTGGATGAGCGTTGCTGTGTGACAGAACTGGATAACAGGGATAGTGCAGATGATCTCACAATGATAATTGGAATGAAAAAGAATTACTAGAAAACTGCAGATTATTCTTAAAAGCACCAGCACCACCTGATCAGTGTTACTGACCTTTGTATGTGTCAATGTTTTTATCACATACAAAAACATTTACAGAATATACTAATGTTACAGTACAATTGCAGTACATTTATTCATTTTATTCAAACGTTTTTTGTACCTGGTGAAAAATTTTAAAAATGAATAATTGTGCCTAAAAATATTTTGAATATACAATTTTATATACAGTTATATCTATCACCTTGTTTTTTGTTATTTTTGTTTAAAGTTGATAAAATATTGCACATGTATAGATTTATCATATCATATCAGTTTCAACTTAAAAACTGAAAAATTATAACTTTGTAAATGTAGAATTCACAGAGCTGTTGTATTGGATTGCATTAGATTGTACAGATGTTATGTCTGATTGGTGTACATTATCAATATAAAGTCACTGGATCCAACAATCTCCAACATCTACAAGGGACATTTCTCTCTCATCTGTCAGGTTCTGCACATACTGCTAAGAAGCACAGAGGTGTCAAATTAACCAGCTGGAATTTAATGCAAACCAGGAGGGAGGTCAGTTTCAACTCATTATTCTGCTAAGGAGGGATAACCATGAGAGAATCCTGGTTCCCTCCACCATAAAAAGGCTTCTATCTGTCTCTTGAGGAATCGCTGAGATTGAAGCGGGCACCTCACACTCAGAGGGAGCTCCAGGGGGGAGGAAGCCCAACCCCGGGCATTTAGCTACCAGCCATGGTGAGGGATGGTGGGGGATAGGAGACATGTCAGCTCCACTTCCTTTTGGCTCGACAGTGGAATCCAAATTAGAGAGTGCACACAGCCATTCCTCATCAGTCATACTCTTCTCATCTCTCTCTCACTTGTCTTCTTTATTTTTCTATCTCTTCGAGCCATCTCAGCCCCACTCTTCCTACCTCCTGCTGTCCTTCTGCTGGATTACAGTGCAGAAATATAATCCAGATGATGGTTAACCACAGATCATTGGAGAGCACAGGGAGACAACCAGAAATCAACAGGCCTGATAATCACAGTGTGTGTGTCTTGATTACACTGGTCTCCACAGTTTGGGTTGATGTTCGTGGAGGAGCTCTGAAGTGTGCACTTTTCTTTGGTTTGTGGGTTGATGGTGTTGCTGACAGTTCAAACCTCTGCACTAAGTTGTGGAGTTATAGACAGTTTCCAGGGTTTTTGTGTTATCCCTCACTTTGCTTATTTTTCCTCTTTAATTCACTTTCAGTGTAATCACACACCCTTGAAATGTTTCCATCATCTCTTCTCTCAAAGTCTTGGACCATTTCTACTGATTGTGCCAGTTGAAGTCAGTTAAATCAGGATTACATTTCCCTTGTTTTCTTTGTTTCCTTTATCCATTTCTAACTGTGTTTCTTACTTGATTTACATTTATGATGCCTTTCAAAGTAAACGTAACCTAATACTGGACCAGGCATCTTTTTATACATATACACATAACAATGACCCTGTTTACACTTGATATTGAGATGCATCCTGGGCTATCGGATCACAAGAGGACAGAACTAACTACAAGTATAAATGACCGACAAAACTAATTGTGATCAAGTCACTTAAACCAGTAGCAGAGGTGGTCTGGGACGCATTTGACCACATAGCTTTTGTAGTGTAAACACTAATCTGTCCTAATGGCGTTACAGGAAAAAAGTTGTTAACAAAAGACTGTGGCAATTTTGGTCAGACGTGTGCCAATGCTCAAAATTAAAAAAGAAAGAAGCAGGGAGACAAACACTGATGTGAGTGATTTCAGTGCCAGCCAAACAAGATGCCTAATTTCCATTTGGGGAGAGGAATCTGAGTCAGTCTGAATCAGAGTGCTATTGTATCTGTTCCATTTATGAGAACATATTAAAATATATGTTGTATGTTGGCACAGCTGTAATGAACACTGGACACGCGTGAACTGCTTGGCACCTTAGAGACACATATATGTATACAGGTGTAAACGATAATGTGTCTGGGCTGTCCACCTGTGATCTGATCACCCAAGAAGCATCAGGTCTAGACAGGCCTAATAGGTCCTATATAGAATCCCTTAATTTTGTTTTAAGAATTATAGTCATTATGAACAATGTGTGGTTAAAAAAAATTAATTGTGTAAAATGTATTATAAATATTGTGAAATGTAAGCATCTATTAAGTTACCTTCATTCTAATGTGATAGCTTTGACCTCAACAGTTTCTGCAGTTTCTTGTTACTTGTTGTCCGACGGTGCAAAAAATGTAGACACAAGTGACAAAGCTTTCAAGTATTCCATGGTTAGTTTTCATTTATCAATTAGAGTCACACAGAGGGCAAAGAAATCAAGTCAGTAACTTCTGTGACCTTTTAACCAGAACCACCTGCTGCCAAACACCTTGTTCTTATTGTACATCTACTACAAACTACAGTAATATCAACTGATAGTATCAGTTCAGTCAATTACTGGTCCTGCTTTAAATTCAATTATCAACTTTGTTTCTGTATGTGTTGCAGATCTATTCTGAAATCGTAACAAAAAATTTATTTTTTGTGTGTAATGTGAAAAATAATTATTGTGTTTTATAATTATTAGAGAAAAATTAAAATACAAGTAAAATGTTTTTGAAACAATCAAATCTGATTAAATCATAAAAGTCTTTTTATGTTTTTTTCATTATTTTGGGATCTACATACACAGGTGTCGAACAGCAGGGAATTAACCCACTAGATGGCAGTATATCCCAGTGTATTCTCTATACTACCTAGCACATGCCGCAGGGTGGAGCAGTGTACGTTTCTGAGCGGGGACTCATTCCTCCAAATTTGTGGTTGGCGGAATGTTGAATGTATAAAATACAGGAACGAACAAAAGTGAAAACCTAAATTGCAGATATGAAAATATTTTCAAAGGGTGCAAGATACACTAAAGACAGCTAACAATACCACAGTATGATTGCAAGAAAAACAATAAGCCAAAAGCAGTAGCTTTAATAAAGCTGCTGTGGTTCGTCAGCACAGAACAAGAAGAGACAGAAGCTTGATTACCGACACGTTTTCTTCATAAAGGAATTAAACTAGCCACGTTGCCTTCTAAAAATTAAATCGATTTGTACAAATATAATTTATCTGGAAATACCCGATTAAATGTGTTTTTTAAGGGGCTTCTCCAAATATAACCTTTTCATCCATGTTTGAACTTGTTAGTTCATCACCTCTGTCTGTCCACGAATGAATCATCCACTTAAATTAATTTGTTGACCCAATGCCTAACCAAGAACACAAAAGGATATGGAGAGTTTACTCTACAACACTTTAGTATATTCACACATCTGCACATGTTCACAAACACACAGTTGTGCTACCGATAATGTCATGTTATGTTGAGGGAAATTAATTGCTGTGAATAAAATTGAAGGATGAAATGATGAAGGACCAAACTGATAAAGCAAAAGCAGAATGTATGTGTTACAAATTTTATATCAGGATTCTCTGCAAGGTTGTTGCACTTTGTTTTGTATGCACTTTGCACTTTTTGTTTTTTGTATTTTAATATTGCAGCTGTTACACACTTTTTTCTTTGGACACTTTGGACACAGAGGAGTTGGGCCTTAAATCACTGACCCTGGAGTTGATGGGCAACCGATGCCATGAAATTATCCTGTATTGTGAACTGTAGAGTCAATGTGACTCTGTGCTGCTGAACAGTGGAGGCGAAATACACAAGGGAGTCTTTTACTTCGGATGACAGAGATGAGGGGATTTGAGAAAGAGACCCTTGGGCTTCATGGAGCTGGACTTGGGCCAGAGTAGAGTCCACAGCAGGACTTTAGACATGTCTGAAATGGGGAAACCATACACTCCTACTGGATTTCTGTCTGACACATGGTAGAGTAAAGTATATTACTGAGGTATACAAGTATTTGGGGCAGGAACTATTGTACAGATGCTGTATATGGGGCAAGAGTGAGCAGGTATGACATCCAATCTGGCTGGATTACTGGGCAATTACTCTACAGCTCAGACCTCCAGAGCCCTTAAAAGAGCCCCAGGTTCTCTGTGCATCAGTAGTGTTTTGGTCATTTTAATTGGAATATACACTACTGATGTACAATATCACCAACTCTTAGTGTAATGAGTGTAACTTAAAAGATTTGTGCTGACAGGTGCATTTGTCAAAACAAAGTTTTTCTGGTAAATTAATTACCAGAAATCTATCAGGTGTACAGAAAAATGCAGCAGTTTCTTTCTGGATTGCTGTATAAAATATAAAATGGTACAGTAAGCAGGAATCAAACGAAGTTCAGTTTGAGTGTCACTTTTCAGCTATTTGAGGTAATTACTCAGACTGGATAGTAGAAATAGACAAATACATTGCTGGGGGAAATAAACAGCTGAATATACTGAACTTGAACTTTTGACGAAGACACACCCCTGTCTTCCTGTCTCTCTTGCTATAATGGAGAATATTTAAGAGCTATAATATGAGGCAGTGAACAATGCAACCCCATCTCTCTCTCTCTGTCTCTCTCTCTCACTGCAGTATGTGTGTATTTTAAAACTATGAAAAATACTGATCTGGCCTGCTTCCTCTCTCTCAGCACACATAGCAGAAGAGCCGCACTCCTCTCTGCGGGTCTGGTTTCAATTTCTGGAAAATGAAGAGGTAGTGAGAAGGAGAAGGGAAAAAAGCCTTGCCTTGTAAATCCATTATTGTTCAGGATATATCAGAAATCCAGCTTTAATAGGACTGTTTGTGTAGGATCTACTCTCAATCCCCCACTGCATAATCCTTTTCGCTGACCAAGACTTAGCTGCACAAATAAACATGGTAATGGATCCCTTCACATATAGCTAAGAGAAGAGGCAAGGAATGAGGCACCCTTCAACCCAATCTTTTCCAGATGGCACTAATAGATCACATTATTTACATCGGCTGTGCTCGTGTTCCCAAGGCAACGCTATTCTGTTTTGCAGTTGTTGGTTCAAGGACCTCACTCCTTTTTTTTTTTTATTTCCCAGGTCTTGATTAGCACAGAATCTGAAGATGATGCATCGTTTTCATGGAAGAGTACGCTACTGATGCACACATGTGGTGTCACTCCACCCCACCTTCTCCAGAGGATAACTCTGGCATCTACCGCCCCCTCTCACATGAGTTTCCTTATGATATTCAATACTCACGCATTATGCACTGATCAGTGTGCATCATTTCCATTAGCGTAGCTCGCTCCCCTTCATTCACCCATGAACTGCGGTACGGTCTTTGGGACTCATTACCCCTCAGCTCTTTCAGTGCGGTTACGGATGGTTAGCTTCATTCATGACCCTTAATTGCTGCTGCTTGTCTTTTCTGTTCAGAGATGAGCAGCTGGGTGAATGAGGCCGCATGCTGCAAAATCTGTCCGGCAGGCGGAAACCTCTACATTAAGAAAAAACCTGATCCTCGTACACCAATTAGTGTTTGTAAGCTTACATCCACACTACGTTCAGGGCGCTGTGGCAACCTGTGTCAACAGAGAAACAAACCAACAAATGCTGCAGGGACAGCAGGATCTCACATTCAGCATAAGGTCAAAGGAGATATGACAGAAATATAAGTTCTTATTGCTTGGGAATTGGAATAAGAGTATCTCTTACTTGTTTATCAACAGCTAGTCAGGTGTGGAGTCTGGACACAGCATCTCTGAAACTTCAAAAAAGCTGCATGACGATTGTTCAGCCTCATGAATTTCCCCTCTATCTGAATTTGAAAGGTACAGTATTGTAGTAATTGATGCCTGTTGCCACAATGAGAACTCTCTGCTTCTGCCAGATCTCACTTCGTCTTCTTCCTCTTCTTCTTTCTGGCTGGGAGTCAAGCCTTAAGGCTGTTCGCCTCATGTGTCTTTCCATTTCTAGCAGTGACGGAGATGGAGGAGGCTGCGCTCGGTTTCTGACATGATAGAGAAGAAAAATCACATGAGATCAGAGAACATTAAATCCTGATTGTCCTCCAGAAAGTCTGCGTTCTGCGTACAGTTTGTTGCTGAGTGGCTGCCAGGCCATTGTGTACAGTATGTGTGTGTGTGTGTGTGCATGGGCTCAAATAATTCATGTATGTAGATTTGGTTGATATGGGTTTGTAAAGGTCAACATTGAAATGCCTTTTGCATTTGTCAATTGACAAGTTTTTGTCACAAATCTCAATATATTACATTTTTTTGAATTATTGGATACTACTGTACGGCTTTAAATTATTTCACTCTTAGGTGGCTTATCAATCTGCTTTGAGCTTCTCACAGCTCTACAGAAAATTATAGTCCCTTTTAGCTTGTTGTTTTTGTTTTGTGGCCCACATTTTTATTGTTTTGGTTCACTCCCACTGCAGCTGGCAGATGTTTTCACTGAAAGACCCCTAAAAACTTACTCTACGCTAACAGACACAAAACAGCAGCCAGACACAGTTAGCGGCTAGTCAACAAATAATTTAACAGCTAAAGATCCAGATATTTCCCCCACGAGTCGGGAAAGAGCAATTAGTATGTTAATAAATGGTAATGTTGCACCATAACTGATGTGCAAATAACCACAGCAACATAAATCGAGATAATATATTGGTTTTGCTTGCTGTTTTGTTGTTTCCACTGCTCTAGAAAAAAAATGATTAATGGAATGAACGTGTGAGCAACATAGTTAAAGTCTGAATAATTATCAGATGCACTGTGTAACAATCTGTGTAATGGGAGTTGGGAAGCCAACATAAAAAGATATGGTTTAATAATGTGTATCATAAGGTAATGACTATCCATCATTCAATATTCAGTAATGCTAATAATGGGACATAATCAGCATTACTCGAGAAAAACATTGATCCCTGCAGAGGAAATAGGTTGAGTGAAAATGAAGGATAATTTGTCTTCATAATTCAAATATAGAGCTCCCAGGAGCTCAGAGGAGTCTCACCATGTTGACTATTGACAGATTTACAGAAGAACATGTGTTTGCACTTTTCAGATATACAAATTTACAGTCCAGTGCACAGGCAAGTGTGCTTCACTGGAGACCTTGCAGCTGGGATTGGTCAACCTTTTGACAATGAGCACGCTGATGAGCCAGTTAGCCACTCAGTCCAGACTTGACTGTACAAGTGTCTTTTCCCTGCTCATGCTTGGAAAAATGTACTGAGTGTGCTCAATTCCTGGCTCCACCTTTGCTGTCATATTTCTCTCCCTCCACACGTTCCTGTCTTTGTGGTGATAAAAACTAATAAAACATTGCCGAGAAGTGGCTGCCCACTGTACCCCTTCCAAAAACTCAATTAAAACAAAACAAAGAACGGTTAGTGCACATTATTCCTGTTGGATTTCCCTAAGAAAAGTATATCACTACCTTTAATGACAGATTTGTGCATGTTCCAGTCAGAATTATGAAGTGAAACTGAGCTGTTTTGAACATTGTAAGCTGAAAAAGAGGAGGGATATGGAAATGTAATTAGAATTAATGGGGGCGTGTGGGAGACCGGGGAGCTCAGACAGGGAGCAGACGCTTGTGATTCTGCCTCCGGATGTTGCGGGTGTGAATCCCTTGTTGCTCAGGCCAGCGAAAGCTGAATAAACTCAGCAGAGGAATGCAAAGATTGGAAATATAAAAACAACAGAATAAGTCATTAGAAGAAAGTTCTGTAATTTTGAAGATGTGAGATGAATGCTTGGGAAGATTGGACAGATCCAAATCAAGGTGTCATGGCTCATCCACTGTTATTATGTTTTTAAAAATCTGTACAATAGTTATCAAAAAACATATTAAAATATTTTTCTCTTGATTCTTACAATGTGTAAAAATGTGATACTGTATGTTTGCATTGTGGTTATAACTGTTTCTATACAGACAAAGATGTTACAAATACAAAGAAAATATATAGTCAATTTAAAATAATAAATGCATATCCAGCCCTAACATGTAAGCAAGTACAGTGCTTTAATAATGTTTTTTACAAGGACCCATCAATTATTTGCCTCTATACTCCACAGATTTATATGTGTAACTAAAAATAAAAGTGTTTAATGTGCACATTCTATTTTTTTCCAGTACATTTTGGTCACTGTAGAAATTACATCAGTCTCTAAATAGTCGCTAAATTTTACAATTATTTTATACAATAAAACTTCACTTATTAAACAAAAAACACAATCTGTTGTATTAACATTTAAAAACATGTTGCTAGGTGTTGCAGTTGAGAGATGGTAGCTATACAAAATAAATCTTCAGTTTCAACATGAGTTATGAAAACTTCGCAATCCTGTAAATTTCAAAGCATCACAGAGTACCGAGTTTTACCAACAATCAAAACAGGAACTTTATCTGCAGTTGTTTTCCCAGAAACATCAATATTAATATCAGCACTTCCTTAAGACTCCATCATCACCTACATCTTATCAACCAATCTCCTGTAGTCACATTCATCAACAAACATAGTAACCAGTGTGTTTGTTTTTTGTGTGTGTGTGTTTTGTTTTTAATTGTAAATCATGCAGCCATAAAAGAAGAGAGACTCACCTGTTGCATGTGTGTGCTCTAATTATACTGTTTATTGTTCACAGATGTGTGTTTCTGTGTGGAGGTGAGCAAATGTTCTTAGTCAGAATGTTTATTCAGTACATAAAGTACGTAAGAGCCTGACAACCACAAATCAGAATATAATAATGGAAAACTGTCAAACTTGATGGGAATGTTGGTGATCTTTCCTAAATCTCTGCTGCACAACAAATGCATTTTTTTTAGGTTGGTATGAGGTTAAAAGTGTTAATCTGAATGAGGTGGAGCTGAGCTAGTGTGATCATGAAGTGGATGATAGTCCCAGGAAATTCTTCAATAGTGGTCGCTTGTTTAACACTAATTTATGTTCTGCCCCCACCTGTTTCAGCACACTTAGTGATATTCTTTTTAACACAGTCACGCCTATGTGGCATTGGACCTAAAATCAGTTATTGTTGCTCTGCAGACATTTGTCTTTTAAACACTGGCTTTTGGTTACATCTTGGAATAGCTGCCATAAAAGATTCACTCAGGGAAAATAAAAAAGAATATGACACTAACCCAGAGTTCCTGGTGGATGACATATAATTATACACGAGGAGCATCTCTGTGTCACACCATCTCTTCTTAATCATGGATCTTCTCATAAACATGTCTGCTGGGAAGCGCTAGTGTCTCTTCTCATGGCAGCAAGGCATTACTCAGGTCTTTTCATGTTTTCCGATGTTTCCAGATGGAACCATGGGGGAAATGCCACACTGTTGTATTTTTATATCTTTGATAGCTACTTGGCTGTTTTGATCTATATACACACTGTCCTTGTACTCATCCTTTAGCTTGTTATGTTTAAGTTTTCCTGCCAAATAATGTGTCTTTGATGAGAAGTGCTTTGACTGTACTTCAGAAGGACTCAGAACATATACTGTATAATTTAGTATGCTCTTTATGGAGGTTAATTTCAACTTTTAGCTTTTAACACATTTCTGTGTAACCTAGCCAAGTTACCTGGTCTTGCCCAGCACTTCAGTAAAAAAAAAAAAAAAAAGATTTCATTGTTTTTCTTTGAAAAATTAAAATTTTTATAAGTATATGATTTCCTCGTTCAGACTGAAAGAAGCAAACAGGAGGTTGGAGATAAATTCTGGTAGCATTTATATGTGAAAAGCATCAGAGGAAGCACCTGGGTGCCACTTTCACCTGGAGAAGGCCAATATGAGGTTGTAGCTCAATTCTTATATGACCCACTCCCCCATTTTCAGGGACAATTTTTGTTTTATAAAATGAACAGTCAAACCTGCGGAGGCACATAGGGTCCTATTTTTGGCTGTAGGAAACCAAAAGGAGGTTGGACAGCTATGAGACCCAGCCTAAGACTCCCCATGAACCGTGCCAGTTTTTAGCTGTTGGGATTGTCCTATTTTAGAGTCTGACAGCGACAAACAAACCACAACAAGTGCAAAGATTTTAATGCCTTTTCTGCTACTTGTGTTGTGCACTTCACTGTTAAAGACTTACATATTTTTCTGCAGAGTGTACACTGCTCTGCCTTCGTGAGTATGTTGCTCGGTGCTGTGTGAACCTGATCCTAACTGTGGCTCTTCATGCTCGTTAGTGTGTTTGCTGCTCCAGAAGGACGTGACCCAACGTCCATCTGGACCAGATCCCCTCTGCCTGGGCTGCAGCTGGGATCACACACACAAGCACATATAATGTATTGTAGACGTGTATTGTAGTGTATATACTGTAGATAGACTTTAAGCTCACAGATGCTGATTTAGAATATTGTAGACTACTAATCTGGCTTTGTTTTGTGAGATTATTCAGTCATAACGTAAACTATATTCACTCATCATGATTCTGTTTTATAATGTGTTCTACGCAAATAAATAAATAAAACACAAAGATTCAGTTTTAAGTTTGGTTTCCCTGACCCTGATTTTGAAAACGATGTAATTGCTCTTCAGTCCCGCAGGAATCTCACCATTAGAAGTCAGCCTCCAGTGCACACACTTAGATACTCTCACTCTTAAATACCATTCTTTTTCTCTCATACTGTAGATGCAGATTACCTCTCATTCACAAACACACTCATAGATGAACACATTGACCGCTGTCTAACTGTAATTTTTCTGTTTTCCACAGTGAAAGTGCAGGCGGTTAGGCTGAACTGAAAATGAGCGGGTTCGATGGAGAAACGTCAGCTGGTTCCAGCTGTATGACTTCAGTAACACAATCCTCCGTCACACACGCTGAAGATCTGATGTGCTGACAGCAGTGATGAGGCCTTGGAACAGATATTACACATCTATTACATATGTGAGCAGCCCCGTACACATGCACTAAAACATACATGTGTGCTATTACTTTGCCTGTCTCTTTCCCACATATGCACACACTCATGGGAAAGGCGAGGAAGAGTAGATACTCAACAGACATGGGATGATATAGTTGAGGGTGTGTACAGCCAGTGTAAATGTATCTCATTAAAGAACATGCAAGTTACTCATCAAGCAAACAGAATAAACCATCAAGTATTGTAGCAACATGTGGATCAGGTAAGTATTGAAGTGTCAATTCCTTATACATTCCTGACTTACAATAAGATACTTAATGTGTTGTCTCAATGAATGCAGCATAATGTACACTACCTCAGTACTAGAGGATTGTCACATACAGTAAAGCTGTACTTTATGTAGGTTGCTGTAACTCATTCTTATGTCCACAGTGTGCATAAATGTGGTATAGCTCCTTGTTGACCTGTGACATCTAGACCAAAAAAATTGTAAATTTGTTTTAAAAGATACAACACAAGTTTCATTTGAATTATGACCAAACTTCAGAGTGCACTTTACACAGCACGGGAGCTGTACATGTTGTCCCTTATTTCTTACAGCCATCGCATTATTGCATTTTGTCTGTAGGAAGACACAAACAGTGTGCACACCAGAGTTTGTCTTTCTGATTTAAGAACCCTGTTTGCACTTGCTAATTAGTAGTAGTTGATACTACTTTGCAGATTTCTACATATATTAAGCTCCTTTCATGACACTCATATACCTTTTATACAAATGTTTTACATTAGCTTTTAAAGTTCAAGGACTTGAAGGACTCGAAAATCCTGTGTCCTTTATGCTGTGACACCAGCATAAAGTGTCACAGTAGCTTAAATCCATATAACCGTATTATTACAGTATGTATTATTATTAGTATTATCATATTATCACACTGATTCAAGTGATCAGTCTAGTTAATCAAGCAATATATTTCTAAATTATCTCAGTTCTGTATTAGTTGTTGTGTCTTTAAGGGAAAATTTTAAAATGTTTTTTTTACACTTTACTACTTTTGGTTTACTACATGAATCATATAATTGTTGCTTACATCATCTCCAATTCATCTTTATAGCTGTGGGTTGTAGATGTGGAGCAGTGGACAAACAGATGCAAAGAATTGCTGTAACAAAGTAAAAAATATAAAATACTATAGTACTAAATAATATTAAAAACAATACATGATAAACGATGAAAATTTGTTTTTTTAACAGAGAAACAATTTTTTAAATTAAAAAATGAATACATTTTAAATGTATGTCAAAAGGTTTATTTTAATTAAAAAATATTAAATTAAATTTTCATTATGATTTTTATATGCTTAGAAAATAGTTATAATAATTAGTGTCATAGTAACTTTATTTAAATAACACTATAAATAAAAATATAATAATAACAACGAAATGACTAACACAGAAGCATTTATACAATATGTATAATAATTTTAATTTTCTGTAGTAATATGCCTATGTTCAACAAAAGATAGTAAGGATCTTTGATGTGATCATCTGTAGCAGCTTCTTAAAACATAACAGTGTTTCACA
>OMLM01013072.1:0-10198 GCA_900302695.1 Helostoma temminkii | reverse complement strand
CACCCTCCCCTGTTTCCCTTCCTGCACAGCCGTCACTCTGAATTATTTTCAATGAGCTCCTTTATAGCGGGCGCCAGATCTCAGCTCCAACTCATCACTGAGCACAGGGCTGGGGGGACACGCTCTGCATTTCGATCAGCTCTGAGCCTCCACTTTGCTATTAACCCCTTTCACACTAAACCCCACCACCACCCTTCTCCTCATCACACCCCCTTTCTACACCTTAACTCACTCTATTTCTCTACCCATGTTTATGCCCTAACCTCTCTACCTCCATCTCTCAACCTGGTTTTTCTTTTTACTTGCAATTTTCTGTGAAGTCTTTCTTTTCACTGTCTGCACTGTCCACACATCTTGCAAGCTCCTGCCTCTTAATTCAGTGACTTTATCTGTATAATGTTGTTTCTGAAACAATGTTCTGCCATTTTCTTCATCCACGTATTTATATTAAAAGCAAATTGAAATGATGAAAATTTAGTAGTTTGAATAAATGATGAATCTGGACTTCATTAAGTACTAGATTGGTCTTAAAATGTGTATCATACAAAGTTACACAGCAATTTATGCATTTTATGTAAATCATTTAGAGGACAATATAGGGGTGTGCCATTTACAGTGTTGTGAAAAATAAAGATAACCTGAGTAAATACAAAATGCAGTTTTTAAATGATGATTTCATTTATCAAGTGGAAAAAACTGTCTAAACCTTCCTTGCCCCATATTTTTTGGAAAGCTGAGTTCAGTTTCACTTGCCACACCCATGCCTGATCATTGCCAGACCTCTTGAATCAATAAATCACTTAAATAGAAGCTGTCTGAGAAAGTGAAGCAGCTAAAAGATCTTAAAAAGTAACACATCACACCGTGATTCTAAAGAAATTCAAGAACAGATGAGAAACTAAGTAAAGTGGCTTTAAAAAAGGGTATTGGAGTGGCCTAGTCAAAGGTCTTGACTTAAATGATTTGCGATGCTGTGGTATGATCTTAAATATGCTGTCGATGCTTGAAAATGCTTTAGTGTGGCTGAATTAAAACAATTCTGCTGGAAGAGTGGCCAAAATTCCTCCACAGCGATGTGAAAAACTGCCAGTCATCGCAAATGCTTGATGGCAGTTGTTGCCGCCAGGGGTGGCACAACCAGTTATTAGGTTTAGGGGACAATTAATTTTTCACACAGGGCCTGGCAACTTTGGACAGTTTTTTTACTCAATAAATGAAATCATCTTTTAATAACAGCATTTTATATTCATTAGGATTATTTCTGCGTAATATTACAATATGTTTGATGATCTGAATCATTTAAGTGCAACAAATATTTTAAAAAAAAGGAAAGTGGAAAATACTTTTTCACAGCACTGTAGTTCAGTGCTAGAAGATGCATTACATCAATAACTGTCCTCACACAGACAGCTGTGCAAACATCTATGTTTCTAAAACAAAATAGTAAGACTTGGTACAACTGGCACACAACTACTTTTGTACTGCTTGTAATAATAGGAGTCAGCAAATCTCAAAGGGTGATAAAGAACTAATGACTAATGAGAGCATTTCCAAGAGCACAGTAGAACAAAAACAGTGTTGTGAATATTAAGATGAGTAACTTTGAAGCAATAACAAAAAATATGAAACAAATATTATGTAGCTTAAATCAGCGGTTGAAAGATGAATTTGCAACTTGAATTTAATAATAGGAATAATACTCAAGGTCACCGTACAGTTATAAACATACATAAAATACAACAAAAGTCACATACATTACCAGATAAAAACAGAAACTAAAATAATTACACCAAAATATAAAATAATAAAAATTAAAAGTTGGGTATCTACTCATAGGGAGAAGGAGAGCCTGAACAGGTAGGTTTTGAGATTGGATTTGAAGAGAGGGAGTGAATTTATATTATGAAGGTCTTGGGGGAGGGAATTCCATAGTTGTCGTGAGTCTGGAAGAAGGGACAGTGAGCCAGGGGTTTAATGAAGATCTGAGGGTACGGGTAGGTACGGTAATATCGAGGAGGTCAGCAAGGTAACATATTTGACATGCTTTGGATGCCAGAGATTGGAATGGTCCATAGAAATTGTTTAGTACAATAAAAATCATGCTTTTTTCCCATCTTCTTATCCTGTTAGGGGTTGCCACAGTGAATCCTCTGATCACTGTTGCCACAGGTGTTTTCATCACATGCCCTTCATGACAGAACTTGAAAGAATTAGAAAGAATTTGAAAGCAAAATAACCAATGCTGTGTTATATGCAAATATTACAAAGAAATAACAGTGACCATGGAGGTCACTGACATTGTCACAAATGAAGAAAATCATATTATTACATTTTACCAAATGTAATCACAATTCCATACTGAGATATGGAAATGAGTTACAAATATATTCTACCTTCTAGTAAAGTTATCATTTGGTCCATTAGGTGAGGCAAAAGTCAAATTCCCTTTATTGACAGAGGTGTAATTTAGTTTTATGGTATTTCAAAGAAACCTAAAGTTGGGGAAAGTGCATTTTACTTACATATTTGCAAATACAGCCTACAGCATTTTTTATAAACTTTGTACATGTGCTTGTGTCTGAGAATAATTTGACACTATTTCAATTGCTGCTATTTTCAAACCACACACTATTTGTATCCTGATCCCACCTTCACAGGCAATCTCCACACTCAGTCTGCCTGCTGTGGGAGAAACCTGTCCTGGCAGAGCAGTAAACACTTCCTTGTTTCCTGTCTGATGATGTTCTACAAAGCAGTACATACATACCACTCACTACATAGATTCTGCTGAAAACTATGATTGAATGAAATTTTTACATTTTGTGGGGAAAATTGAAAATCTAGCTTGATTTGGCATAGGACGATAGGGAGGTACAGTATTATATTCATATATGTGTGTTGAATGTGAAACATTAGAGGTGACTGTGAGCTTGAAATATTCCTGGCAATAAGTTACAGCTGCTGAGCATCACAATGAGAATGCTGCTTCCGTAGGGCTCGGGCACAATAAGAATTCCACTGAGAATGGCTGCTTCTTAACCGGACTCTGATAGAACTAGTGTTAATCGCTCTGTCTGTCATCCGCTTCAAGGCAAGATTAAACTGTGGTGTAAAAGCAAAGTCAGGAAAACCTCTAAAAAGACTCTCCCTCTCACTCTCACTGACAGCTTGAAGGCATGTGCCAACCACAAGGCATATCCATTATCGTGGAAATTTATCTTCAAGACTTGTCGATTAGTGAACAGCAGCAATGACCCACTGCCGATTCTGCTTCACTCTTTGTGCATTTTATGTAGTAGCCTATAGGAATGTAGGAGATATCTTTCCAGTTGCAGCCAGCCACCATTGTTAAGAATAATGTCTTTCGCCTCCAGGAATGATTTGTCATCTACACAGAGTTCAGGTTTGGTTGCTGTCACTCCCTTTTCAAGTTAGAAAAGCCTGCTTGTTTGAAGATCACTTAACTGTGCTGAATCAATTAAGTCATCCATGGCTAATCCAGGAAGAGTGTGAGAAATTGATTTGGGGATGCAGCCAAGTGATGGGTTTGACAGTGGCATTGTTTATCCTATATGTGCTGAGCCTTGATGTGCTGAGTATGATATATCTCTCTGTTAGAACAGAACCACAGACATGAAAACAGCAAGAGAAAACAATGTGCACACAGAGTAAGCAAGGGTGTTTATCTGTCCTTGACAGGCAGTGAGTTTTAGACAAATTCCCAAGAATCTGATAAACTAGAATTTAAAGTTTAGCTGAAATTTGGAATGATTTCATATTTTAATTTAATCCAACTGGAAATGTCAGTTTAAAAGCAAAAGAAGCACAGAAAAAACACTGCTCATAAAACAAACATACAAACAAAAATAACAGGTTTGTATCAAGACCATGGATGTACACCATGGATGAGCACTTGATACTTAATGCTGTCTCCTGCAAATTACATTACATACAACTAAACTGCAGCCATTATTACATTTCTGTAGCAACCTAATTATGGTTAAGTTTGACTGACTTACTGACTCCTTGTGTTTGCATATACAGAAATAAGTGGGAGGATGCTGGTAACTGCTGGAGCAACAGCTGCTGGTAACAACTTACCTACAGAACGATTCTACAGAATGTGTGAAGACACTGTACGTCTAGTCACGAGTTACGAGTCAACCTGGTCATGTGGGTATACAGTAAGTCTCCTCATCACTTCCTGGTGTCTCAAAGGGTGGGCTGTGTCTGAGTCATGGTTGTAGATTAGTGCAGGCCTAGAGCAGAGCTGAATGCTTGATGCCACAGCAGAGGCTGTACAGCTCTGCCCATTGTCTTTGGTCCCAGAGCGACAAAAACTATGGTCGCAGAAAAATGTAACTCACCGTATGTTTACTGGGGGTGGAAAATGCACATTTTCTCACTGTTAAGCCAGGAAAAAATCATACTTTTCATGCAGTTAACTGGTACTGCACCTTTTAAGGATTCTCCCATCACAAGTTTGCAATGATTTGCAATTATTTAAAATGTATATTTACTAGATATAATGCTAATCAAATGTATAACTGAGATGTTTCCAAAAAGTTGGAACAGGTGCAACATAAGAAAGGTTGTGGAGTTCACCACTCTGTGAAAGACCATGGGCATCAGTAGCAATTTTAGACCTTTAGCACCCTTAAAATGAATTTTAATTTGTTCCAATAATAAGTATTTATTAACAGTAGATTGTTGTGTACTTTTGCTGTTAGAGGTTTAAAATGACTTTGTTACAGGTTTAGTAGCCTGATGATGCTACACACTCTGGTACAGTAGGAGGTGACGGAATCCACCAGTAGACAAAGAAAAGAAAGAAGAATTAGGTAAGGGCGAATGTCAAGGTGTCAAAGTAATATTACACTAAATTATATTATACTGTGGCTCAAAGATTCTGGCTCTAGCTCCAAGAGAATGAGAACCATCAAACATTAATTGATGTTCTTCACTAGCTTACTGGCTAAATAAGCTATTAGACTCTGCTTGCACATTTATCTGTAACACAACAAGCTCCACATTTCTAAGTTGCACACATTAACTGGAACACATTAGCAAATCAAGCAATTTCTGTAACTCTCAATGAGACTTCTGCAACCTATCAAGGTATTCAATTCAATTCAATTCAACTTTATTTATATAGCACCAAATTACAACAAAAGTCATCCCAAGGCACTTTACAATTTAAAGTTTAAGACCTTACAATACAACTAAATAATAAGGAAAACCCAACAAATCAAAAGAAAAGCAGATCACACAACCAATAACAACAACAAGCAACAGGCAGGTAGACAGGCAGGCAAGCAGGTTGGATGGGCCAGCAACTGAAGACCCGGAATACACAGCCTCAGGGCCGATGATACCTGCAGGGGAGAGAGAGAGAGAGAGAGAGAGAGAGAGAGAGAAAGAAATAAAGGTAATAACAGGCAGTGGTGGCGTATGAGTGGATGGAGAAAGCAGGAGGAGCTCAGTGTGTTGACGGGAAGTCCCCCAGCAGTCTAAATCTATAGCAGCATAACTAAGAGCTGGTTCAGAGTCACCTGAGCCAGCTCTACCTATAAGCTTTATCGAACAGGAAAGTTTTAAGTCTAGTCTTAAAAGTAGAGACAGTGTCTGCTTCCCGAACATGAACTGGGAATGTTGGCCCACTCCTCATAAGCAAACTGCTCCAGCTTTCTCAGGTTTGAAGGGTGCCTTCTCCAGCTCTTTCAGGGCTGGGCTTATAGAAGGCCACTTCAGAATAGTCCACTGCTTTGTTCTTAGCCATTTTTGGGTGTTTTCAGCTATGTGTTTTGCAGTGGTGTGGCATGAGGAAAATTGTTGAGAAAGCCAAGTGACTTCAAATCTAAAGTCTTGTGATGGAGCATGTCCTTTTACAGCTAAAGTAATGTAGTGAGATGAGCTTTCACAGTGTCTGTAGAAGCAATACTTACTGCCACACGCACTCACCAACCAACACTTGGAGTGGGCCTTTAACACCTATAATAAGATACCCAGCATCCTGCTCAAATATGTATAACCGGTCACTGAAAGTATACACTTAATAATGAGTAAAAGAAGCAGTCATTCAAATATTTACAGATTCAGTTGGGAACATGTATCAAAAACATGGCAAACATTATGTATGCTCAACATACACAAAAAATTATATAGCATGACAACAACAATAACACAACAACTTAGGCTAAATAACACATGCAGCTAATTGCTTCCAAGCAAGATAAAAAAATATTTGCACATCTGGTATTCCACACACATCTAAATGGACATTTCAGTTACAGGAAAACCACAGAGAGAGAAGACTGTGTGCATTTCACTCGCCCTTTTAGAAGAAGAAGACCATTCTTCTGTCTTTCATGGAGGTGAAGTGGACAATTACCACATTGTAGAATTGATCCCACTGGTCTTTAGTTCTTCCACAACAACAGAGTCAGTGGATATGCATTATTATTTTAGCTGAACTTTAGCACTTCCAGCTAGCCACTCTAAATGGGCGTTACGTTTCCTTGGTATAAGTCAAAATGTCTCCTTTTTCTCCGTATGCAGCTTTAGACTTGGTGTTGACCTAACATTAATGAGTTGTTGCTGTAGAGTCAGTTTAGATGACATGTCTAATGTTACCACTGCAAACAGTTAATGATGACGTTGACCCCTTGTTGTGATCTGATTTGTGTGGAAGCCAAAGGGCGACTGGGTTCCCTTGGCATCCTCCTGACCAATCACAGTTTGACAGTGTCATAGTGAAATGATGATTCTGGGATGTGACATTAATAATAGGAGTGCAGTAACGTGTTTCAACACACATTCACCACTGAACATTTAGAGGGTCGTTGTTTCACTCATTGTTCTATATTCATTTAGCAATAGGGAGACATGATAGGCAGCCTTTACCTTTAACATGTTTGTCTATAATTTTCTTTCTAATCTTCTAAGACAATTCTCTCCATTGACTTCAGTGGTCCATGTTCAGTGTGGTACTAAATAAACAGACTGACTGACTACAAGTTTGAAGACACTTGTGGTGCTAATTACAGGACACTCTTTAGTTCAACAGGTCATCTTATCTAGGGGTACCATAATTTTTGTCCAGGCCAGTTCCATTAGTTTGTTTTTTAAAATACATCTGTTGAACCACATTCAAAAGCAGTTTCAGATTTTTTAATTAGTTAATTTTCAGTCAGTTTTTATATACTAATACTTTTGTTGATGTCTTGTTATTTAAGACAGAATTGTGACTTTTTTTTAACAGTTTTACCAACAATTTTGTCAGTGTCTGTAGATATGATATTGGTATGATATGTGACATTGTGTATTCATTTGGATGGATTACATGATACATTTTCTGTTTGGACAAAGGAGCTAGACCTGGAAAAAGGAGGATAGAGGCAGAGAAGGAGAGGGTGGACAATGTAGAAAGAAAATAGAAGGCCTGGTGAGAAAGTGGTCAAGTAGTAAAGACTAGTAACACAGCAGCTTCTTCACATGTCATTATAGACACTGGTAATTCATAAAGAAAGTGACTTTTGGAAACAGCATAGGATAATCTATTTCAAATTTTATTTCAACTATTTTCTGATAATTTTGAATGTCACGTATATACAGTATAGAAGAACATGAATGTAGTAATTGTTATGTGCAAGATACTGTTTGCACGTTATTCTCATTAGGTGCTGAGCCCCTAGGTCTGAACCTAGAATCGCCCCTGATAGGCGGATAGTCGGTTAAACAATTTATTGATTTGATTTAGGGATATCATCATCTACCAGCCAACTTACTCTGAATAGTTCTGATCTTGTCAGGTGTAGAGGAAATAAAAAATGGGTTCACATACCTCTGAAACACACCTCTGAAAACAATTGTCAGTGCACATGGTTCATTGCTCAACCCATACCCTTGTCTATTTTAGCAAGACAAAACCAAACTAGCATTCAAGTAAAAGTCCAGTAAACTGATACACCTGCAGCCCAGACCTGTCATCCACTGAAAACGATGAAACTCCAAACTGCATCCATTATGTAGTCAAAAATATAGTGATGGTTCTGAACTGTTGCTCTGAACATGCAACTCAAATCTTTTATCACACAAAAATAGGAAAATCTAAAGCAAAAGGCAATACACAGCAGTAAACATACCCCTCTTTTGACTGTTTTGAAATGTGTTGCTGGCATCGATCTTTTCAAAAAACATGTAACATTTCAACGTTTGTGTTTTTATACTACTGTGAGTAAAAGTTAAAAATGGTTAGTAAATCAATGCATTCAGTTTTATTTCCATTTTACCACCTTTTTTCTTTATTTGTACATCAAGCATCCAGAACATTTCCATAGGGATTTTGACAAAGTTGGAAGATCTAGTTGTCACTGTTGATTTCACTGGATTAAAGGACAATTTTCATTAAAAAAATTGCTCAGCTGTAGTGAAATAATTTTATTAAGTTGGCTAAATAATATCCACTTTTTGAAGACATATTTTATTAATTTTACTGAAAAAGCCCGATGCAGCTAATAAAACTCCTCCAGATTGTCACTATAAATAAATTTTTGATTAGAGCAAATATTTATGTCATCCCCAGTCTTTTCAAGCACTGTCTCCAGCCCCTTGTAAAACAGTAGCATCTGATTATACAATTCTAACAGTAACTTGCTTTTCCGTCTCTCTTTGTTAGGGCAGGCTGATCACTGCTGAGCACCACTCACCTTAGCTCCACTCCACATGAAGTACCATCCCTCCACACGCAGATTACTGTAATTGTTGCTGTGTTGCTCTGTACCTGGTGGAAGACCAGACTAGTCAATGAGAGCACCCTCCAATGGAGGACTGTGGCCATTAGCACGCCTCAAATTGATTTCTGTCAGTGAGCACTCTGTAATTATGCTGCACTTTGTCCTGCATCATATTTTGATTGGCAATAGATGTTGCTTGACTGCTATCTCTTATAACTTGTCAAAGACAGAGAATTGTGAAAATCTACTGTACTTCTACTATTAAAGAAATTTACACTAAATCCAAAACCTTTCACTAGTAAAAACTGTCTGACACAAAGTACAATGGAAAACAGTGAACGGAAAAAAAGGATTTTTTATCCTTGAGGAATTCCTGATTTCCCTCAACACAGGTTGTGCACAGTGTTGCAAATGGCAACAGCTACATACTGTAGAAACCAGTAAATTAATATACAGAAGTGAGCAGCACTAATGGCTATATAAAGAGCAACACATTGTTTTCTATATAAGATAAGGGAGAAATAAGATAAAACTAATTAGATAGCATAATGATCCCCAAAGGGGGCATTCACAGAGAGCTAGAGTAAAGAAAGCCTCAACAAAAAGGAGAGGAGGAGGCACAATGTGAGTAATACACCGTTGTAACAAAGGTGTATTGGGATATTAAATAAATGAATTTTTCTGATTTAGCCTCCATTACACTCCGCACAGGCAAAAAAAAAAGAAGATTCCAATAGCTCTGCATATGTCCATTATCAAAGAAAAAGCAAAACTTAAACCTACAGTGGTTTAACCAAGAAACATCAACACCAAACACTTGCAAAATATAAAGAGAGGACCTGTTGTCTGCATATCTCATATCTCATAATAATATTTTATTAGTGCTCAGTGATAATATGACATTAATTCAAAATCTAAGTGAATAACAACAAACTAAAAGTACATACTCTGTTACAGTTCCCCCCTCCGACCGGCTGAGGCAGTGTCCCTGGAAGTCTTTGTATTTTAGTTGCCTTGTTTTGTTTTTTCACTCACTTCCAGGGGCATGTCTCGGCTGGCCGGAGTGAATTCAGGTGTGTGTTTTTAGCAGCTGTTTTGGGTTAGTTAATCACTGTGTCTTGTATTTAAGTTGATGTGTTTTTGTTAGTCATTTGCTAGTGTGTCACATGTCTGCATTGTTTGTTCCTCGTTCCTGCCACTTACCTTTTCCCCGACCTCTAGCATTTTCTTCACGTGTAGTAAGTACTCCTCAGTGTAGTTAGTTTGTTAGTTTCAGCCTTGTGCTGCGGTTTTCGTTTATCTGGTTAGTTAGTTCCAGCTCTGTGCTGTGGTTTTTGTTTGTTTTGTTTACCAGCTAGTTAGTTCCAGCCTGGTGCTGTGTGTTTTGTTTTGTCTAGTTAGTTCCAGCTCTGTGCTGTGGTTTTTGTTTGTTTTGTTTATCAGCTAGTTAGTTCCAGCCTTGC
>OMLM01013068.1:17390-29565 GCA_900302695.1 Helostoma temminkii | reverse complement strand
CTGGCAGACCACAGTCTGTCAGGATTGGAAATAAGGCTTGGGCCACTACAATAACAAACATCGGCACCCCACAGGGGTGTGTTCTCAGTCCCATCCTGACTGTGTTGCCTCCCATAAGGACAACATCATCCTGAAGTTCGCTGATGACACGGCAGTGATAGGAAAGATCACTGGCGGGAACGAAGCAGCCTACAGGAGGGAAGTGGCCAGTCTGGTGGCATGGTGTGAGGACAACAATCTCACCCTCAACAGAGACAAGACAAAGGAGATGATAGTGGACATGAGGAAAAAGAGCTCAACTCACCAGCCACTGTTTATCCGAGAGCTTGAAGTGGAAAAGGTGAGCAGCTTTAAATACCTGGGGGTCAACATCAGTGAGGACCCAACTGGTCAAGAAGGCACAACAAAGCCTGTACTTCCTAAGAAGGATGAGGAAGTTTGGCGTGTCTCCCAAGATCCTCAACAGCTTCTACAGCTGTGTTGTGGAGAGCGTCCTTACCAGCTGCATTACTGTGCGGTACGGCAACACTGCTGTGGCAGAGAGTGGTGAAGACTGCTGAGAAGATCTTCAGAACTCCACTGCCCTCTGTGCAGACCATTTACCATCGTAGAGTTCACAGGAGAGCTGCTACCATCCTCAAAGACCCCACACGTCCCCAACACGGACTGTTCACACTTCTCCCCTCAGGACGAAGGTACAGGAGTGTGAAATGCAGGACGTCCAGACTCAGCAACTCCTTCTTTCCCTCAGCCAATCTAATGACTCTTAAATGGATAACTTTCACAACATAGCAATACCATAATGTCATTGCCTGCGAATGCTGCTGCTGTTAATGTACTATTTGCACATTCAATTGATCTTATTAGTATTACTCGATTCTATTTATTTACATATCGTATTCTATTTCTATTTCTAAGCTCTGTATTGTGTTGTTTAAGTTTCTAAGAATTCACTGTGGACGGCAAAGAAAGAATTTAATTGTACAGGGAAACTCGTGACAGTTCAGAGTCTCACACACTGACTGATCCTGATCGGGGGCTGATCCTTCATCTGATCACTGAGTCTGGATTGATCACCTGGTCTCTGAGGGTCTCCTCAGGATCTCTACAGTACACAGAACTACATCACTGCTACTACTAAGCGATGCAGCAGCTGGGACAGTAGTACAGTAGCAGTACTAGTAGTAGCAGTCGTAGTACTGTGGTTCCACCTCTTTTCCTGACGTTTTCTTAAACAGTTTTGTAGACCTGGAGGTGCGGTGCACTCAGAGATGGTCTGTGCTGTGTTTCAGGTCTGTGGTGGACTCTGTGAAGCTGCTGCTGGACTTCATTGAGACTCTGGAAGAAAAGCTGAAGGCAGTCCAGAGCTGTACCAGAACCAGGGACCACCTCACTCAGCTGGTCGGTCACATGATGTCTAGAAACACTGAACTGCTCTGTGTTTTTATTGTTTGTCTGTGGTTCTGATCCGGTTGCTGCTCTCTCTCTGTACCAGAACACCTCTCTGGCCCAGCTTCTTGCTCAGGTGGTGGAGCTGCAGACTTTGTCCTCTCAGGTTCTCCAGTGGAGGGAGGTGGGCAGCAGCCTGCAGAGTGACAGCTCAGGGTGATGACCTCTGATCTCCTGGACCTGTTGGACAAAAACATTTTTATTTCTTTGGACCGGAACCAGTCTTTTTCTAATAAAATCAGATATTGATCAAAATGTTTGTTTCATGTTTTCTAATCTAAAGCAGCTCTTGGCTCTGGTTCTTCATTTGTGGATCACTGAGTTCAGACCAGTAGAGTCTAAACCTGCACATGTACAGCTTATTAGCAATGAACTGGATCAGAACAGCAAATGTGAACCTTGATGTGGGGCAGAGTTCTGAAAAGGTTAATGTCTCTGTAAAGGAGGCTCCTGTTGGCTCCTTTTATTTAAAAAAAAAAATTGCACTCATATCTCATTAAACGAACACACTTCTCCTGCTAGTACTTTACTTTGCTTTAGTTTTTCTCCTTGACTTAGAGTTTTGCTGTTTTGTACCTCACCTAAGTCGCTTTGGACAAAAGCTACTGCCAAATGACTAAATGTAAAATCTAATGTGGCAAACAGAGGGAAACTGAGTCTGGACTCGTGGTTAAACTGGCTGCAGCGTTCTGGACGCAACTGGTGGAGACTGGAGTAAACTGGTTCATACTGGCACAGTCCAGCAGGTGGCGCTATTTGAGACCAACTAAATGTAGAGTAGAAGAAGAAGCAGTGTTTCCGGTTCCGGCTGAATTAGATGACGTTCCTCTGAGAGTTTGTGCTGTTGTTTGATTAAAGTCACCGAAAGACGGTAAGAAAGCTCCGTTTCTCTTTACACCTCTGTAGATAAACCAGTCAGTGTTCCCTCTGTGTTTGCAGATCTTTTGTCTCTCGCTGACAGTCTCCATATAAACACAGCTCACACACGGCTAACGAAGCTAACAGCTAACCTTCATTACCTATAAACGGCCGCGGCTAACTGCTAAGCTAACGTTAGCTCCGTAAACAGCTGACATGTTTAAATCTCTTCACCATCAGCTGATAAACTGATTAAAGGTGATCAGTCACTGTGACTATCGGTACCGTGATGTGATCAGAGAAGACTGTTGATGCTAATGATTCCAAAGCAGGATAATTATTCATGTTGTGCTTTAAAAAAAGCTTCACCTGCTGCGTCTCTACAGTTTCACTGACTTTATCACCTGATTCTGATTAAACCAAACACATTTTTAAAAAGTAATTACTGTCAGAAACTGTGAAAATGGACAGGCGAAGCAGTAACTGATCCAGAACCCCCTCACAAACCAGCTGATCCCCTCTTCTCTATCCAGGTGTGTGTAGCCACCTTCACCTGTCAGCTGACCTGCTGACTCACTGAGCGCGCTCAGTTTCTGGACCTCCACCTGCACCTGTTACAGGTAAAGCACCTGAACTTTCCTCCCCAGCAGAGACGTGTCGTTAAACTCAGGCCTCAGGATGATTCTGGTCAAATGTAGAATTTCAAACTTTATCAGGTACACAGGGTGTTTACTTGGACCTTAGTAATCTGATTACAGTCAAGTTTCTCCACTAATCTGATTCTGAACTGTCAGGGAAGCAGCAAACGTGGTGTCAGGGTAGGGGATTAGAGAAACCTGGATTACTCTGACAGGTTCCTAATCAGCGTTTTTACCGGAGCTCATTGCAGAACAAAGGCTGCAACCGCTGGACTGTGAGCGAGAGGAGCCTCGTTTTAGATCGAGTCTAAAGACCGACTGAAACTGAAGCTAACACAAAGTGACTTTTCTTCATTCAGTCGGTTTGTTCTGGACTGTCTGCGTTTCTCTCTCAGCACTAAACTTCAGGAAACATCCTGGTGTCGCTTCAGTCACTGATTTGTTCCTGCTGAACTTCAAGGAAATAATTTATAGTTCTGATCGGACTCAGGAAACAGGCGTGACTGTGAGCTACAGGTGAAGGGACCAGACAGTCCAGAGGGTCCACATCTGTTTGACCTGGCTGGAACTGAGCTGTCCCCACTGTCCCCAGCATCTCCTGCGATGTGTCATGAAATGTGTTTTTAAACCCGTCTCTGGTTGCTTCAGTGTAAACATTAAAAGTAGTTCTCAGTCCTGAATCAGGACCAGGATCCAGATCCTGATTTCCCTGTGGTTTAAAGCTCTCTGTGTTTTCAGGACTCATTCAGACCGCCATCATGGTGTTAGCCGACCTGGGGAGGAAGATCACCTCAGCGCTGAGGTCCCTCAGCAATGCTACCATCATCAACGAAGAGGTAAAACTGAATCTAGTCCAGGGACCTTAGTCCAGGGACCTTAGTCCAGGGACCTTAGTCCAGGGACCTTAGTCCAGGGACCTTAGTCCAGCGACCTTAGTCCAGCTCAGGCTCTAATGGTGTCTGTGTTTAGGTCCTGAATGCAATGTTGAAGGAGGTGTGTGCTGCTCTGCTGGAAGCTGACGTCAACATCAAACTGGTCAAACAGCTGAGAGAGAACGTCAAGTGAGTTCCGGACACCCGAGTCCTGGTCCAGGACCAGCCTCAGTCCACTCCAGCAGCACTGAAAAACTATTGTTTTTGTCCCTGCAGGTCTGCCATAGACCTGGAGGAGATGGCCTCGGGTCTGAACAAGAGGAGGATGATCCAGCACTCTGTCTTCAAGGAGCTCGTCAAGGTCAGTCCTGGAAAAGTCTTGGAACCTTCAAGCAGTTAAATCTTTGCAGGACCCAAAAGGTCCAGTTCAGGTTCTGAAGCCAGTCTCTAGTCCTGGTTCAGGTTTTTATTTGAAGACTAAAACTGGTTCTACTGTTCCTAAGGTTTGAGTCTCTGTGTGTACTGTGTAGTACTGTGTAGTACTGCGTGTACTGTGTAGTACTGCGTGTACTGTGTAGTACTGTGTGTACTGTATCTCTGCAGCTCGTGGACCCTGGGGTGAAGGCCTGGACTCCAACTAAAGGAAAGAACAATGTCATCATGTTTGTGGGTCTGCAGGGAAGCGGGAAAACTACCACCTGCTCCAAGGTGACATCACACGTACCTGGGAGTTAACCCCACTGTACACATAAGCCCCGCCCCTCACCTGTCACAGGTTGTTTATACAGCGCCACCTTTCTGTTTTCATTCTGCTGTTTCTCCTGCAGCTCGCTTATTATTACCAGAGGAAAGGCTGGAAGACGTGTCTGATCTGTGCCGACACCTTCAGAGCAGGTGAGCCCGCTTCACCTGCTGTGACTGACGGGTCCATTCCCTTTACCTGGACTTCAAACACAAACCTACACTTCGTGTATCTCAGCTGTGACGCCACTAAATCCTTCTCTTGTTTCCACATCCAGGAGCCTTCGATCAGCTGAAACAGAACGCCACCAAAGCCAGAATCCCTTTCTACGGCAGGTGAGTAACCACACAGCGCCCCCTGCTGTTAACGCTGTGTGCTGTGTTCAGGAACCTCCGTCAGTCTGTTAACGCTGTGTTCAGGGACCTCCGTCAGTCTGTTAACGCTGTGTTCAGGAACCTCCGTCAGTCTGTTAACGCTGTGTTCAGGGACCTCCGTCAGTCTGTTAACGCTGTGTTCAGGGACCTCCGTCAGTCTCTTAACGCCCTGTGCTGTGTTCAGTTACACAGAGATGGACCCGGTGGTGATCGCCTCAGAGGGCGTAGAAAAGTTCAAAGCTGAGAACTTTGAGATCATCATAGTGGACACAAGTGGACGACATAAACAGGAAGACTCGCTGTTTGAGGAAATGCTCCAAGTCTCCAATGCTGTGGTGAGCACCTGAACGCACCGCCACTGGCGTGTAGCTGGCACCTAAAAGCACCACCGCTGGGCTGTAGACTGTGCACTGCTGACAGTGGTGTGTTCAGGGACCTGTGCCAATTTGTGTTTTTTCTTGCTGATGGTTTTCTCCTGATGTTTCCGTAGCAACCGGACAACATCGTGTACGTGATGGACGCGTCGATCGGCCAGGCCTGCGAGGCTCAGGCAAAAGCTTTTAAAGACAAAGTGGACGTGGCGTCGGTGATCGTCACCAAGCTGGACGGACACGCTAAAGGAGGTGGCGCTCTGAGCGCGTAAGACCTCCACCTTCTCCTGCTCTGATGATCCGCCTCCCTCACGCTGCCGATGCTAACGCCTTTTCTTCTTCTGCTGTTTCTTGCCAGCGTGGCGGCCACCAGGAGTCCTATCATCTTCATCGGCACAGGAGAGCACATCGACGACTTCGAGCCGTTCAAGACTCAGCCGTTTATCAGCAAACTGCTCGGTAACATCTTCACTTATCCCTGAGAGAAAAGACTGGGGATGGTTCTGATAGCTGGTTCTGCTTTGGTTCTGGAGCCAAGTTGGTGAAATATCTGTTAACTTCTGTGTCAGAGACATAACTGATGCTTAGTGACGGACGTGTTGGACAAGCTAAAACCTTCCAGTGTCACCCTGTTCTTTAGACAGATCTGGAATCGGATCTGATAGATGGTTCGGACCTGGATTCAGATCTGATAAATGGTTCGGACCTGGATTCAGATCTGATAAATGGTTCGGACCTGGATTCAGATCTGATAAGGATTCACCTCTACTTAAACTCAGTTTAATAATTTAAATCCTCTGAACTCTCTGTTTTTAACACGTCTGTCCAGAACTTAACTGCTGATGTTGTTCTGAGAACCGGTCGGTTCAGACCGGGCCTCAGCTGATGCTGTTTTCACTCACGGTGACCCGTCCTCTTCCCGTCAGGGATGGGAGACATCGAAGGGCTGATCGACAGAGTGAACGAGCTCAAACTGGACGACAACGAAGAGCTGATCGACAAACTCAAACACGGTGAGAACCTGAACACACCTGCAGAATATGCAGTGCATTGTGGGTGTGATGACTGACCTGTGACCTCTGACCTCCAGGTCAGTTCACCCTCAGAGACATGTATGAGCAGTTCCAGAACATCATGAAGATGGGACCCTTCGGACAGATCATGGTGAGTTCACAGGTGACACCTGAGTCACGTGACTGTGCTTCAGTCACTCAGAGTTGGACTTGAGGTGTAGGAACCAGAGTGTGTTGGACTCGAGCGGACGCAGCCCGAGTTGCTCAGACTTGAGGTGCTGAGACCTGAGAGTGTCCCGCGGTTCTGTAACATCTCCGTCTTTCTGTTGTGTCCAGGGGATGATTCCTGGTTTCGGCACAGACTTCATGAGTAAAGGAAACGAACAGGAGTCGATGGCCCGACTGAAGAAGCTGATGACCATCATGGACAGCATGAACGACCAGGGTAAACCTGAAACGTAGTCAGAACCAGCTGAGCCGCCTGAGGTGATATTTACCTGGTGGTGACGTCAGGTTTCGTGTCTCTGAAGGTCCAGACTCCACGGTTGCTGGGTTTTTATCACAAATTGGGTTCTAGAGACAGACGGAGGCTGTGGACACTGTTCTGTACTAAGCCCCTTTCACACACGACTCCAGACTTTGTCTGGACCTTACTCGGGCTGCATGTGTGAACATAAACATGCAAGTCAACCCACACGTACAATACCGGACTTTCTCCTGCAGCCCCCCAGTACAAAGTCCACGCACAACATCAGTACTAGAGGGAAGATTTATCAGCTTTCTGATGTTGTATCTTCTCTCTTTTATGACTGAGGTTTAAACATGACGCGTCGTTTCTAATCCTGCTTCCATGTGAACAGTGAACCTGCTTCCCTGCACAGAACCTCCCTCACTGACACCGAACCGACTGTTTCTCCTGATGCGTGAACGCATTTTAAACTGAGTCAGTGCTGCATGGCTGAGTAAAGTCCGGATCTGATCGCCCGGAGATAGTCCAGAGTGCATGTGTGAAACAGGCTCTAGAACCAGATGTCGGCAGCCAGCAGGTACAGACCAGAATCTGAACCAGAACCAGAATTATCAGTGTTTTTCTGCTGGTGTCTTTAGCTACTCTGGACTGTTGGGGTTTAGTCACATGGTGACCTGTGCGGAAGCAGCCGGCACGAGGGAGGCGACAAGCAGCATCAACCGCTACCAGTTTGTTGTTTGATAAACCCGATAAGCCCAGGACCTCAGAACAGACACTGGGATCTCTCTAGGTTCAGATGCCGGACTCTATCGGGGGTCAGGTTTAGGACCCTGTGGTGTCCCAGTCTGTGCGTTTCCGGTTTGAATGAGTTTTTTCCACCTGAAGTCATTACGGAGACGTGTGGACAGACTCAGACCAGAATCCACAATGTGTCAGATACAGAGTCCACACCACTGGTTTTTGGTTTGACTGGTCTGTGTGTGTCTGCAGAACTGGACAGTAAAGACGGGGCCAAGCTGTTCAGTAAGCAGCCCAACAGGATCCAGAGAGTGGCTCGGGGATCGGGAGTCGCCACCAGAGACGTCCAGGAGCTGCTGACCCAGTACACCAAGTTTGCCCAGATGGTGAAGAAGATGGGGGGCATCAAGGGACTGTTCAAAGGTAAGCTCAGCAGAACCTGGTCTCAGGTCTCAGGAGGACTGAGGGTTTAACGGGACGTGTTGATGGACTGTTTCAGGGGGAGATATGTCCAAAAATGTGAACCCGTCTCAGATGGCCAAACTGAACCAGCAGATGGCGAAGATGATGGACCCCCGAGTCCTGCACCACATGGGTAAGACCTGTTACCACAGAACCTGTACCAGAACCCAGATCAGTATCCTTTACTGGTTTCTGTGTTTTCAGGTGGGATGGCCGGTCTTCAGTCCATGATGCGCCAGTTTCAGCAGGGAGCCGCTGGAAACATGAAAGGCATGATGGGATTCAACAACATGTGACCGCCGACCAATTAGATGCCTTAAAACCTAAACAAAAAAAATCCCCCGCCCCCTTCTGACAGGTACAGGTGGAGGGGGCGGGGCTTAAAGAGACTGACTACAGGAGTATGTTTTGGCTGCTTTTGATCCAGAAACAAAGATTCTGCTTTTAGAAAGTAATGACTTAAAGGAGCAGTTCACCATTTCTAGAAACAGAAATGTTGGACTGCTCCTTTAAATGATGAAGAAGAGGAGGAGGAGGAAGAAGAGTGTTGCTGGCTGTTTTGGGGCCTCTTTAATTTAAATTGTTTAAAGATGTTTGTGTATAAGAATGAAACAATGGCGAGTGCGTCCTGATTGGACGAGGAGACAACGACGATGATGGTGATGATGATGGTGGTGATGATGATGATGTTTTGTCATAATAAACATTTGTATTTCACCATTTTATCCCGAAGCTTCAAGTTATTTCTGACAAAACAGGAACAAGAAGCTCACTCTGCCTCACACTGTCCAGTCTGCTGCCGCCTCCCCAACACACAACACCCATATATTAATTCATATGTTCATGTACAGGACAAGCTATATATAGTTTCTAGTTAAGCAAATTCTATTGATTCTATTTTTATTATATCAGAAACTCTGATAGTTTAACCCACAAAGTAAAAAATTCCGCAGAGTAATGATGAAAATCATTGTCAGCTTCAAATTTTCATTTTTCTGTATGGAGTCTGGTTGGGCACAGCCAAAGATTATATATTCACATGATGGCTCACTTCGATGTGGAATGTGACATTGACACGTTCAGAGACTGACGGAGCTGTGGTGGTTTAACATTAACGCCAAGACAGAAACTCTTCTGTAACTTTCTCTGAACTTAAAATGCACATTTATCAAAATTAATTAAAAGTTCTTGCACTTCCATCTCATGAACGGACACACTTCTTCTGATAGCGCTTTGCTTTACAGTTTTTATCCCAGACTTAGATTTTGCTGCCTTGTTCTTCACTGTAAGTCGCTTTGGATAAAAGCGTCTGTAAATGACTAAATGATTCACCATGATCACAGCATAGGATCAATGCCATCATTAGCTGCTTACAGCGGTAACATTAGCAACATCAAGTACAGTTGTGGAGGTTGGTAAACTAAACTGACTCTACAACAACAGTTCAGCTCAGGTAAAACATGTTAATGTGTTTTGTGTAATGTGTGTCGCCTATAAAATATTCTGTCAAATATGTACAGATATACATAAAATGCAAGTTTTCGTGGGATTTGACTCCACAGAGCTTAAAGTACCATATCAATAGCAAACTTCGTAGGTACGGTTGCAACTGCAAAAGTTGCTGGGACAGGGTCAGGGACAGGGACAGGGTCAGGGACAGTGACAGGGTCAGGGACAGTGACAGGGTCAGTGACAGGATCAGGGTCAGGGACAGTGACAGGGTCAAGGTCAGGGTCTGGACAGGGTCAGGGACAGGGACAGGGACAGGGTCAGGGACAGGGACAGGGTCAGGGACAGGGACAGGGACAGGGTCAGGGTCAGGGACAGGGTCAGGGACAGGGACAGGGACAGTGACAGGGTCAAGGTCAGGGTCTGGACAGGGTCAGGGACAGGGACAGGCACAGGGTCAGGGACAGGATCAGGGTCAGGGACAGTGACAGGGTCAAGGTCAGGGTCTGGACAGAGTCAGGGACAGGGACAGGGACAGGGTCAGGGACAGGGACAGGCACAGGGACAGGGACAGGCACAGGGTCAGGGACAGGATCAGGGTCAGGGACAGTGACAGGGTCAAGGTCAGGGTCTGGACAGAGTCAGGGACAGGGACAGGGACAGGGTCAGTGACAGTGACAGGGTCAAGGTCAGGGTCTGGACAGGGTCAGGGACAGGGACAGGCACAGGGTCAGGGACAGGGACAGGGTCAGGGACAGGGTCAGGACAGGGGCAGGGACAGGGACAGGGTCAGGGACAGGGACAGGGGCAGGGTCAGGGACAGGGACAGGGACAGGGACAGGGTCAGGGACAGTGACAGGGTCAGTGACAGTGACAGGGTCAAGGTCAGGGTCTGGACAGGGTCAGGGACAGGGACAGGGACAGGGTCAGGGACAGGGACAGGGACAGGGTCAGGGACAGGGTCAGGGTCAGGGTCAGGGACAGGGACAGGGACAGGGTCAGGGACAGGGACAGGGACAGGGTCAGGGACAGGGACAGGCACAGGGTCAGGGACAGGGTCAGGGTCAGGGACAGGGACACACCTGAAAGACAGGAAGATCCAGAACACACAGGTAAGTGCTAACGACCCCTGACTCCACAGTGGTTGTCAGCCTGCAACAGCCAGTCAGTCAGAACTGATGAAGCTTCTGGATGAAGGAGAAGCATCTTCAAGAACCAAGAAATGAGCCCAGTTGCTACTGAACAGAACCTTCTGGATATAATACACTGACCCCCGCCAGAAAACACAAGATTACAATCCGCCGCTCCGTCACGTTAATTCTGGGAGACGTGCACCGGCGACGGACCAAACCCTACAGTGGACGTTGTTGACAGCAGGTGTCTCTGTAGCCTTTTACGGAGACATCTCTTATCTCGTCATCCATCCTCTGCTCAGGGTTCAGGAATGCGGTCCCTGAATTTCGCTCAGAGTGAGACCTCTGTGTGTCCCTCCTCTCTGTGTTGACGTGGCGTCGGACCGCCGCCATATTGTTTTGCTTCGTTGTCAGCAGCGGCAGCAGCGGCGGAGCGGCGGTAAGTCACCGATTTACCTTCACACACAGACTCACCTGGACCTGTCACACCTCTAACTTCACCTGGACTCTGCCAGGTCACCTGTCTGTCCGTCCTCTACCTGTCATCTGTGTGACGTTGATGACGCTGCAGTTTACCTGCCTAGTTTAGCTGTTGTTAGCCGTTAGCGTCGAGGCTAACTGAGCTGAAAACTCTGCAAATAAAACGTTTTAATTCATTTCTGTTTAAATTAAAACCTTCAGGTTCACCCAGTGACGTCATACAGGTACCCACTGACGTCAGCATGTTTACTATCGTAACATGTTTTACCTGAGATGAACTTTAAATGACAAAGTTAAAGTTTAACGATCAGCTGATCTAATTATCGATTACCAGGGACATGAGTACATTTACTGCAGTGGTGTACTGAAGTATCAGTTTGAGGTATTTGTACAGTGAGTGTGTCTGTTGGAACAGAAGCTGGAAGCTGGATAATTACATGTAAGTGTGATTGTCTCTTAAACAGCAGAAAAATGAACAGAGTTTGGTTGGTGGCTGCTCTGCTGGACAGTTAGTTAATAAGATCTGATCCAGTCATGAGGATCATTCTGCTGTAACACTGGACTTCATCACTTTTAAAGGCCAAGTGATGTTTGTTTTATTAAATTTGAGCAAAAACTCTCAATTTAAGTCGATTAAAATTAAGACGCGAACTGAAAGTTAACGTTAAATATTCAAAATTTAAAAACTAAAAGTGGAAAAGAAAAATTAAGTAAAAACCTTTAATGAAAATCAACAGAACTTGGTTTGAAGCCTAAAAAGACAGATTCTGTCACAAAGGAAGAATCGTGTTGGTTCTGACCTGAATCATTTCATCAACCCAAGAATTCACATTAAATAATCAAACTACATGAAAACTCGGGTATGAACTCAAACTAACGGTTCACAGATAAGAAGCTGAACCTGAGGATCCGATTGTTGGTTCTGGTAAAAGCTCCGAAGCTGGGCTGAGTTTGTCCCGAAGGTGGCGCCACAGGCACCGTCACAGTTTTTACTCACATTGTGTAAAAACATTAAAATGTTTTGTTCTGTGGAGAAAAGAGAAACTTCAGCTTCACAGTAAAGTTATGATAAAATGTTCTGAAGTCCAAAATATCAGAACCATGTTATACCTGTTCATCACCTGTTA